>VXAA01007167.1:785069-813666 GCA_013399115.1 Anseranas semipalmata | reverse complement strand
AGGAAGGGGTCCTGCTGTTGTATGGGCCCCTAGGGTGGTGGATTTCAGTGGTACTTCACTCGGCCTGTCCCGGCTCACGCTTAGGGCCTAGTAATGGGTGGTAAAAAAGCAAACTTAGGGTTGACAAGAGTTACTCGTTCTGGTAAAGTGGAAGCGCTGGATGTGTCCTGCTGTGCTGCCTTCTCTCCAAGCTCAGATTTGTACTGACTGAAACGAGTGATGTTAAAACTGCCCCAGAGAAAGCCAGCAGATGCAGGCATTGGTCACACCAGGGGACTAAAGCACTAGGTGGCTGCAGCCACAAAACCTCTGGTCACACGCGGCAGGAGTTGCTCTTCTTCATCAGCTTCCTGTCAGGCCAGAAGCACTATTAATCTTGCATCTTTTTCTCAGGAAGACCGAGAAATAACCAGTTTCACATCATTCTTCTGTAGCAGATCTTTGCTATACGCATGCCTGTGTGCGTACAGCAAAGCTCTCCAGCCTGCAGAGTCCCACAGGAGGCCAGAGAGCTTTGCTGCACATGCACACGCCCACAGGTGGGTGTCACGAGGGGGTTGCTCGCAGTGTGCCCCCCAAGCTGCTTCCAGGCTGGACCCCATTTACCAGCTGCACCAGGCACTTGCTGAACAGCTCCCTCGTGTGCCCTCTGGTACCGGGATGGGTAATGTGATCACAGCCCGTATCAGAAAATCTCCAGACATATAACAACAACAAAGACAGGCCTGTTGCGGCAAGTGGGTTGTTCATGACTGACAAGAACAGTCATTGTTCTCTATCTCTCTCTGAATGCATTTGAAATTTATCTAAAAACTGCTGTACAAGGGTGGTTATTATCTGTGAACACTGGAAAAACCTAACAAATATAGTTCCATCTGATCGACGTTCTTCCTTGGTTCCTGTAGAACAAACTTCAGATATATCTGAAAGCATCTCTCTCTGAATAAATTCATTATATATGTATATATAAAGTAAGTCAGTAAGACATATATGATATATATATACACATATGTGATATATATTACATGTATATACGCATATACTTTACTGACTTAAACTTCCTTTTGATAATTGCGGTAACTTTAACTTTCTCATGTTTGTTAGAAAAGAACCCTGCGGACATCTTAAATTTAATTCATCTTTCTGAATATTTCTATAAGCCTGTTATGCCCCTTTCTTCTAGAAAAAAAAGATCCTTTTCCAGTTCCTGTTACAATTCTGACAAGCATTGATAGCAGTAGAGAGATCTCCATGTGTAACCCTACCAGGTTTACATAACATATGCCATTATCTCTGCTAGTTTCTACTTTATCTCTAATTATTAGACATCTAGTCCTCTTTCTTCTACACCCAAGATCAATACCTCAGAAGCAACGAAAACCTTGTTAGTATTGTACTTGCTTTTCATTTTATATTCCACCTTAAACGCCCAAAGAATATGTGCATTTGTGCATTTTTGTGTGCGTGTGCTATTTCCAGATCATTCACAGTTAGCTCATTCTCTGTTATTTTATTCTGAACCTTTCTTTTGTTGAGGTAATACAAATGAAGTTTCACAGAAAAATCTGTAGATCTGTTTCCTGGTAAAGCCAGTTTGAATCTCTTACCATTATCATCTCATCATTCTTTAAACAATTTTTAAATCCACCCAGTTAAACCCACTAAGCCTTCTTTCTTGGCTTCTTCTTTAATCCTTTTCATATGCACATTATTTCTCCTCTCTCTATTTTCTAGGTCAACAATTGAAGAGTTAATTTTGTATTCATTTTTTGATCTTTGGCAATTATAGCAAATATTTCTTTTGTGAAGTTTTTCTGCTATGTCTCAACTGTTGCAACTTTCTCACTTAAACCCCTTTTCTCATGTACTTTTTATTGAACGAACTCTCTCAGCACCTCTTTTAAATGAGGATACCTAATTAAATCTCCTTGTTTGCAGTAACACTGCTTTAGGATAGAAGTCATCAAAACATATAAACCGACTAGGTCTAGGCAAGTCAGTATTTACTCAAGAGATTGCTGAGGTAAAAACAATGTGTTTTGGGTAGTTCTGCCTAACTAACTAAAAATACAAAGTATTCAAATATGTCACGTTCATTGAAATTATTTTTTAGGTTTGAAAATCATGAAAGGGATTTTGTGTTGGTATCCAGTCTCATTTTCAGTTTGGCTAACTTAAATATATCTAGAAATAAAACTTACCTGGATATCCAAGCATACATGGCCTATATTTCAATGCAATTCATAATTATTTAAGTGTTAAACACTTTGCCTACCAAATGTTCATTGATCATACCTGTTACTTCTTGTTGCCGACCTGTAAGAGCAGCCTCTAGTCTAATTCCAGCAACACAAGCACCAATGCAATCCCCGTGTCCCCCTGCTTCTTTCCTCTTTTTCAAAACAAAACAGCCCCACCTGTGATCTGGACAAAAATCTTCCCCTTGTATTCAGCTTTGCATAAACGATCTGGTATGTGCTGTTTAAATAAGATCTGTGTTTCATACCACTTGTAGCTCACTACAAAGGCAGGTTAGGAACAACGCCTTTGTTAGGTAACTTAAGTTTTAATCAAACAGTTTTATGAAGGTGTCCATTATGAGCAGCAGGGGAAATCTGTCGGGGTGGAGACCACTGGCTGTACGATGAGATGACTGGCTTGGTGGATGAGGGGAGAGCAGTGTCTTAAGTACAGCTTTCAACTGCCTCCCATTACATCCTCCTAGACAAACTGATGAAGTACAGGCTAGTTAAGAGGATATTGAGCTGAACTGAAAATTGGCTGAACTGCTGAGCTAAAAGGTTGTGATCAGCAGTGCAAAATTCAGCTGGCGGCCAGTCATCAGCAGTGTGCACCCTCAGCAGTTTGCCAGTGACACAAAACCGGGAGGAATAGCTAATACACCAGATGGTTGTGCTGCCGTTCAGAGCGGCCCAGACAAGCTGGAGTAATGGGCTGAAATAGATCTCAAGAAGTTCAGCTTCTCAAGAAGTAAAGTCCCACACATGGGGAGGACCAGCTCTGTGCATCAGTACATGCTGGCAGCCAACTGGCTGGAAAGTAGCTTGGCAGAAAAAGAGCTAGGGCTCCTGGTGGACACAATTTAAACATAAGAACGATTTTTTATGGTGAATGTGGTCAAACACTGGAACAAGTTGCTCAGACAGGTTGCGGGGTCTCTATCTATGGAGATATTCAAAACCTGACTCGAAAATTCTCTGAAAAACCTGCTCTAATCGACTTCTCTTTGAGCAAGGGTGTTGGACTAGATGATCTCCAGCGGTCCCTTCCAACCTTAAATATTCTGTTATTCTGATGGATGTATTTATTTATTTATTTTTAATTCGTTAAAATCCAATTCAGATTTGGCTGAAATTTAACAGTTTGGAAATTGCAATGACCACTCTCTAGCTTGCATTGCTCAGTGTGATTTGGTCACTCTGTCAGCATCCTGCAAACTCTGCACCTTACCCTCTCTCTCACCAGCACCCGATTCCCTGAATGTTCAGTCCTGTAATGAAAACCCGAGCTTTCCTGGTGAAGTTATGCTAGCTCTCCCAGTGAAGTACCCTGCGGTCAGTAGGTTTCTGCTGACATAACGCACGCAAAGACTTCTTCTACCAACTAAGCACTGTGAGCCATCCTATGAGCCCACTATACCCGCTATGCGATTGTTCCGACATCAATGACTGCTTTTGTTGATTTCCTGTTAATTCTGCTGCCTCTGCCAGTGACTGGAAATCCCTGGTGTGTTAGCAAAATGTCTGCTTTTCTTCTAGTTTACCATTTGGCCTGAATAGATGGACGGAACTCCACATGACTTTGGTGCTGCTATACAGTTTAAAACGCAAATTTCCATCGCCAGAGCAGGAAGGGAGACAGCCTTTTTTACAAGAATAGATACAGAGGGAAAATGTCAATGTTGTGGAGGCCACAGTCCAACAGAAAGCGTAAAGGCAGAGATAAGAACTAGTGCCAGGTGAAGAAGAATAAAAGGTTGGTTGTTTTCCCACAAGACACAGCCTTAAATTTAGTCCCCCAAGGTGTTCCTCTTATGACCAGCTTGTTGTGCACTCGTTATGGTTGTGCATTCATTACAGACAGCATACTGAGCTGGGATACTGCTCTCATCATTCACATAAGCCGGTGGGGAAGGAACCAAGAAGAGGCTAAATCGGAAGAGATTCTTGGGAACAGAGACATGGATAGAGTCAAAACTGCTGAGATGCAGAACCCCTTAGGAAGCTCCCTGAACACAGGCAGCTAATTCAGGAAGGGGATTCACTGTAATAGGGCTGGTACATTAACACAGTGATTGGGTTTACTTTGTCAAAGTTTCTAAATCAGTATTCCTTGTCTTTCCTCCTAACTCCTTCTGCTGTCAAAGTATATCTACCAGCTGCTGGTGGGAGGGACAGGGGTGTGTATAATAAGAGTACTGAAATGTCAGTATTGGGCAAAAGTCCAAGAAGTCAAAACCAGAACTTTCACAGAGCAGAAACAAAGCTTTTGCAAAGCAGTGAGTGAGCACTTCCATCATTTACAGAACATACTTGCTTTAAACCAATAAAATGCAGTATCATTGGAACAAAACCAAATTGCTTTAGACGATTTTTAGCAACCCTGAAAACAAATGAGTGAGTATATATTTTCGATAAATAGTTCTGTAGAACTTGGTCTTCCTGATTTTTATCCAGGAAATCTAAGACAGAAGTATCAGTCCATGTGCAGCACAGCACATACGCAGTCATGCCAGACCTTCTGTGCATGTGTTGAGCAGAATATCTGTGAATATGTTAGAAAATGGATGTGTCCAGGACACATTGCGCTTACGGCATGTATACAGCCTGCCTGCAAACCACAGGTGCTGTATATCCATACCATGTCAGACTCAATTGTTCAGGTACACGTGTGGCTCTCTATGTAGAAGTCCTATAGCTTCCACATATGTATACGGTCTCTAAGCTCTACGTATTTTCCAGCCATTTATATATTCTACATGTATGATGGCTATCTAAGGAATGCACTTGTCTGTAATATCTGGAAACGTCATGGGACAAAACAAAGCTCTGTCACTGACTTTGAACTGAATTTGGGAACCAGCACAAAGCTCCACTCAGCAAATGAAGGGGCCCTGTGAAACCCTTCATGTGTTTTGCAGGAGACTACTAATTTACAGAGTTTTGTGGTTTGGTGGATATTTCTGCTATTTTTTCCAGTTACAGTGTTTTGTTTTTACCTAGAGCTTTCCAACCAGAGCTGCCTTGTCTCTCTTGCCAGAGTTGGCTTTGTAACACCATTAATGACAACAGGATGGATGGGGAGGCAAGCATGGGCTTTCTCCCAAGCAACATTGATGTAAAACACTGTCTAGAGAGATCACCATGGAGAAGCACTGCTTTCATTTTATGTATTCAAAACAAGATGGGACAGAATTGGACATAAACCTTATTTACTGTTCCACCACAGTTAGCAAAGCCCATTGTAACAGGTTCATCTCTTATTTCCAGTACATTACCCTGCATGAAAAGACCGTGCAGCAGGAAATACTTAACTTTATGTAGCTCACTGGAGACAGAGCTCCCTAAGTAATGCCAAAATGCCCACATCAGCACAGCTTTCCAGAAAGCTGGCACCACCTAGTTCTCTGCTGTCTCCTCTTCAAGCAGCTCTTAACTCAAGGTGAATGTACTGGCATGAATTTAACATCCAGCCCTGAATTCTTCTCTCTTCCAGTGCTTACAGCACGGCTCAAAACTACAATTTGTTCTTGTAAAGTACTTTAGCAAACACTTACTGCAAATAGTTAGCTACCATTCATTGTCTCTATGTTCCACTTGTCCCCAGTACCCAATATTTTTGGCTGCTCTTTAGATAAGAAAGAATCCTTTCATCTGCCCTAAATGAACAAGAGAGCTCTGCTGTTTGGTACAGTCTGGGGTTCTGGCAATGAGAAATCTGCAATATGGGAAAACAACACATGTAAAAATAGGTTATTGCACAAAACAGAAGATTTTTTGAAAATCAGACCCAATATTTACACAGATTTTATGATGTGACTGATGGTATCTCACAGTATACAATGGCAGCTCCACAATATGCTGCACGAAATTACCAGAAGGCAATCTACCGAACACGGCACAAGGTGCTCTGGGTGAGCCTCCCATAATGCCAGGCTGCTTCTGCTGATAAAAGCCTGATGCTCTGAGGACACATTGCATCTTTAAAAAACAGCCAAATTTGAGCACATCCTGCCAACACAGCTATGTCTGTAGCACATGCCAGCAGAACTTCTGCCAGTAAAACTTTCTAGTTCAAACAAGGCCAGCAGCAGCGGCGGCCAGGCACACGGCATCAGGGCGCCTGGTGAGCAAACATCCTGGTGGCTGCTCGCACAGGGCCAGCAGCGCAGGAGGCGAGGGGAAAGCCCGGCTGCCCTTCTCCTCACCACACCCAGGCCAACGGATGTCCCCAGAAACCTGCATCTCACCTGCTGTACGCTCGTGTTGCTGGCCTTGTTTGAGCAGAAGTTCTGCTAGCGCGAAGTGTTGACATTCAACAGCCGATCGGCGCAGGGCTTTGCATTTCCACTTATTCTGGCGCTACGCAGCACTTCTCGCTAGGCTGCAGTGCAACTGTCCAGCTTTGCTGTATTTCCTCTTCACGACCAGCAGTTCCCTCTCAGCAGTATTGTGCAGATGCAGCAAATGGAGCTTCCAGGAGGTCATTCTCTGCTAAATGATAACAAGAGGCCATTTACAGTCTTATGGAAAAAACGAGATCTTCACTCTTCTCAGATTAATCAGCAACACAAATGTAGCGTTAAATGCAGCTGAGATGGGTATAAGCTTCAGCTACTGTGTTATAAATGAAACCTTTTCTGCAGGGTTTTTGATGAAAGATCATATACTGCAGTGACAATCGTTATGCAGATAACATACTGACAGGGGAAAAAAAGGACTATCAACGAAAATTATGAAAAGATTTTCTTTGATTTTGCTGACACCAAACTCTCCAAGTGGAAAAAGATGAAAAGTGCAGAAGGGCTAACAAGGCCATGAATCTCGGCCCAATGTTTCTCGCAGGAAGAATGATAAGGCCACCCAAAGTGGGGAAATGAGGAAATTTGAACTTTGAAACCCACACAGGACAGGAATTCACAGAGAATGTGATCTCAGGTATAGGGATCATCTTCTCCAGGGAAGCTGTGCTTTTCTGGAATAGTATGAATGTGGAAAGAAATTAAATATAAGACAGGGTAAAGAGTAAAATTGACCACAAAGTAAAAAAAACTTAATTTTTTTTCTTTTAATGAACAGAGTGAAATGCTTGAAAACAATCAAATTCACCAGTACACCATGAGTACAGTTCTTACACTCCAAATTTTTGTATCTGGAAAGAGTTATGTACATGGAATTATGAAAATACTCATTCTAATATTTTAAGTAGCTGTTATTTTTAGGTAATTGTAGGTATGAGATTGTTCAGAATTTAGAAGACAACAGTTTGGAAGGTTTATATCCACTAAGATCTGAAATTTAATTCTTACAGAGCTGAACTGTATTTCCTACAAATATGAAATTGAAGAATTCAGTTCCTACTATTGTGATACTGATTTTTGGGTGGTATTTTACTACGAGCTCCTCAAGGATACATCTTCAGTCATACTTTTATTCATTACCTTAAAATAGGAAGATGGAGTTTGTTAATGAAATTTGCTGATGACACAGAAGTGAGGACATCATTGATATGGAAGGGAATGGCAATATGATCCAGGAAGACCTAAATAACCTTGAGAGCTAGAGTAATAGAAACAGAATGAAATTTAATAGTGCAAATCGCAAGCTTGTGCCCCTGTGAATTAATACAAATTTCTGTTACAAGTTGCAAGGTCATCAATTCAGAAACACAGATGTGTAAGTTTTGCGTGGATGCGCAAGTTAACCACTGGCTTCAAATGTTAGGGGCTATGAAAAAGGCAAATTTGATCCTTGGGTGTATCGGGAGGATCGCCTGCTGTAAGGCCAGTGGCCTTTCTTTGTCAATGAGACTGCCAGTTGAACGCTCAGGAAAAAGGCAGCATAGCACTGAGAGCCTTTTGAAAAGAAAACAACTGGTTTTGCTCTGTGTGCGTGTGTATGTGTGTTTTCTCTGTTATGGTTTGTTGTGCAACAGCAATAATCTCTATTGCTTTGTAGTATACTCACAATAAATGGCTTTTTAGATTGATTACATGCCTCAACTTTGCTTTGGCTATTAATCAATCTCAGCAGCTGTTTATTGCTTTGTACATTACAAAGCAATAAAGATTATCCCTTAAAGAGCTGTTAATGCCTCATGGAAAAGTTTGAAAACCATTATTTTTAGAAATAGTACTGCTGATATATAATTTTCTGGCTTTTCTTTCTTCCTTCCATGTTATTTTAAGAAAGCTCATTGCTTGTGAAATGCACAACCATGTGTCTAACCATCTTTGTTGCTTTTTTGGATTCTTTTCTATTGCCTTGCTTATCTTTCCTAAATTGCTGAACATGGTGCTCCAGTGCTGACAATGGTTTGTGTAATGGTCTGGATTTGCTCTGAGTCAGCAATGGATTCTGCATACAGGGGCAGCACCCCCAGGACATCCTAGCGTCCTGCTCTTCCTCAATGACAGTTTTTGGACTTGCCTGCACTGAAAAAATGAACCAGTGGAAATCTGGCAATAAGTAAAACTTTCCAGGTGGACATTTTTATTCCATGATGAGTAAAGTAAGGAAAAAGGTATTCTTTGTTATTTTGGAGCAAGGACAGCCAAGTGGCGAGTGGTACTATCTTATATACCGAAATATAATTCTACCTGTAGAATTACATTGGTAAAATAAAAGTTTAATTTTTGGCAGCAGCTGCAGCTTAAATATTCAGAGATATTTGAGTGATATTTGTGTGACCTTGCAACTCTCTTAGATGTACCCTCTTCATACTTGTGCCAAGCCCACCTACTTTTGCAAAACTGTTGGCCTCCTCGGCACCACCTCTGAAGAAAGCTTGGGCTGCTCTGTATTTTTGCAGCTGCTGTTTTTCATCACTTCTTGCATTCTACAACCTGGCTGTGAACACACAAAGGAAGGATTGGGTGAAAGAATTATTTTGCCGTCTGTCCCTGTCCGTATGTGTATTTGCCCAGCAAACTACAGCCTGACCCATCATTTCTCTCTTACTACACAGCAGAACTGTCTTGGAGATTTATAGTAAATGTTAAACCACAAGCTCAGGTTTTGCCAACATTTTTGTGGTCTCCTGTCAGTGCAGTCTTCAGCCATGATGTACGCAAAACCATTTCTAGTGGTGAGAAGCTAGGTCACATTCAGTCATTTACTTTTTCTAATGCAGCTATCAACAAAATCCCAGCGTGCTCACAAAGTTCTGTAATAGGTACAAAAAATTGGACCTGCCCCTTCTTATCACATATACCGAGACCACTAATAAGCCATTTGTTGATGTTGAACTTGGTTCCAATCATATTAATCATGAATAGGTTTTAATATTCATTTAAATATGAATGTGTGTGTAATAGGCACACGATCATCAATAATAAAAATACAGAAAATGGCTAGGAATTAAGTAGAAATGTTCTCTCCCACAATGGTAGCGTAACCTAAAATATGCAAAAGTAAAGAAGAGGAAGAATAATACCTAGAAAAAGGTGAAATTAATTTGGTGACAGAAAGCTCATCTGATAAATAAAATGAAAACAGTGAAGAAGAAGAGGAAATAAGTATGAAAGGGTGGATGGAATCCCTCCCCTTTTCATTTTAATTGACATCTATCCTAAGGATTTTTTAATCACCAGAATGTTCTTAGAGGATACAGTTTCTCATTTTGGTAGTAGGTGCATTCAGCCCGTTCATCTCGTGAGTCTTCAGTTTTGTCTAAGTAGTTACAGAAGTGGATCCTGCAGACTGACACAAGCGAGAGGAAAGGACTCTCTCATCTAAGAAGCGCTATTTTTAGTAGCTGTATCAACATCTATCCTAAGGATTTTTTGATAAATAAAATGGATAAATAAATAAATAACATGCCATGATGAATTTTCCTGGTGAAACTCATGTGCAACATCTAGAGAACTTACTGTAGACAGAGGGTATATAGTGGAAGGTTACTTATCTTTTGAGGCATCACCTGTCACCATCCCTATGTCTGAGGAGAAGATACAGAATACAGTCAGTACAAAAAAAAATTGCTCCTAAATGATACAAACATTCCTGTTCAGCAAGGTTGAATATAATCAGAAAAGCCAGTGTTGCCAGACGCTGTGAAATCTTAATAGCCAATGTTGCATAAACATAGCTCCATTCTAGATTTAGTACAATTTTTCAGCTACATTTGAAGATTAAAATATGATGGGAGTAAGTGCAAGTTGCTAAAACCAACATGCAACATGATCTAATTTACTTCAGTTTCACCAATAGAAATACTTAAAAAGTAAATCCCTTATTTTGAAAGCTAAGGTTATACTTCTGATGGTTAGCCCTGGCCACAGATAATGTGTTTTCATCCACAGTTGCAAGCTACTGTGCCTATAGTCGTGCTGGCTGCTGCAGCAACACTCAGCCTGGTCCAGGAAGGACATACCTAGCAATCAGATGACACTGCCGACAAAGATCTGCACAAATATGTTTTCTTTTGCTGTACCCATGGTGGATATGAATTTCTGTTTCTTTACAGCAAAAATCAAGCAGGCCCCTTGGCATCAAATGACTGAAGCTTGGTTGCTCTACACCACTGTTTTAAAGTAATCAAGTCCATCAAGCGTTAAAAGGATTTGGCACAGATTCAAGCAATGAAAACTTGTCCAAGATGTTTAATCTCTGTAGGTACAAGAGGTCAGGCAGTAACAAGACTATCATTAAGTGTACTCCAGAGTCACGCTAGAAAAATGACCTTTCCAGTTTGGCATATGTTTAAACACAGTAGACAGACAGGAAATAGGATAATCATACCCTCAGGGGTCTTGCAGCTGCTGACACCTTCATTCCAAAGCTGGGGTTGTTTTGCAAGGTAAGCATATTTAGCAAGATAGAGTGTAAGAAGCAGGTGAAGCTGAAGGTACAAGAAACAGCACTGCTGGGTGGGAGTGGTTTAAAAAACCCTGTATTTCTTTTAGCTGTCTTCTTTTACTACACCACTTTTTTAGAAAGCTCTTTTCTGCCCTTCAGCTATCCACTCACTGTTCCTGGAGCAAGCCAGCACAAGGAAAAAACATAAAAAGTTTTGTTCGGTAGGTTCTGAAATACTTTCTAACAGTCTCCTGCTGAGATACAAGCAGAATAACATAATATTAACAAATGTGAGAGCAAATAAGTGTCTCTTACTGCATAGCTGCAACCCTAACACTACACACATGTGACAAGAGATAAATTATTGCCGAGCTAAAACCAGCCTGGCATGTTTTATATGCTATTGTATGGTATTGGCCAATAACCCTATTTCCTCATATACCTGTTCATCTTTAGGATTGTATTTAACAACAGGTCTAGGTTGTCTCTAGGGATGGAGTAACTTTTTGCCAGTGTGTTTATACAACATCTCACATTATGAAGACCTGGCCGTGACTGGACTCCAGGGTGTTTTCAGTCTGACGGTACTGGATAAGCCAAACAACTGAAGTTGAACCAGACAGAATTGGTTCAAAATGAAAAATAATAATGTTTTGGTCAATTAAAGCAAATTTTCTAATTTTATGATTCTTAGAAGACAATTGTTGGAAACATCTCAAATAGTGAGGTTTTGCCTTATGTCCAGGGATATAAAAGGAAAGACATTTATGAAGAACCGGCCCACTTCGCTTCTGTGGCCTTCCCTTGAAAATTTGACTACAGGCTAGCTAATCAAACGGGAATTTTGGAGCCAGCAAGTTCAATAGAGAAGTTCTCTCTTCATACCCTGGCAGCAATGTCAAATGCTAATAAGAAAATCCTTGTTCTAGTCCCAGGAAGTTCTGTGGGGACCCTGATCCCTGAACAAGGTACAAATTCACTTTGTTAGGAACATGTGTTTCCAAGAAAAAGACACACTGCAAATTTTAACTGCAAATTAAATGTGGAATCTAACTGGAAGATGTAGCAATCATGCTTTAAAATTTCAACACTGAGAAAAAAGTCGTTGTGTAAATACACACCAGATACAAGGCACGGGAATTAAAAAAGAATCCTTATTTTAAAAAGCATTATTAAAAACAAAACACGAAACTGTTTTACGTGCTTTAAATTATTTTTATAAATCGGTCCAATTGTGAAACTTGAGAAAATAAATTAACCATTCACGTAGCATTTGTTAGGGCTGATAGTAGAAGATGGAAAGAAATTCTGTGCCCCATCTCTTGAAGGCCAGTACAATAATTCAAAGCCAACAGAGGGATGCACAAAGCAGTTTTGATTCCCTGTTTTGTTATTTTCATTCCAGTTGAATGTGAGGACTGAAATCTTCCTCCAGCAAAGGCTGCCAGAGGGAGATCCTCTGGCTTTTGGCAGACCGTGCAGGCAGCAGAGCCATTCTTCCCCACTTCATTGTGCAAGATGCCATGTTTTCTACCCCGTGCTCCCAACACCAAGCCTGTGCAAAGCCCTTTACAAGATACTCGGGGCTGGAACAAGTAATGCTCACAAGGCTTCTCTCAGCTAGCAAGCAAGACAGCCGTTGCAGAAAGCTGGAGTCAGGGCAAGTGTAAAAGTCTTCCTCAAAGAGTTCTGACAGTCTAATGCCTCAACCTTTCCTTCTTACTGGTGGTTCTTACTACTGCTATACATGTGCTTTTGTAGCAGTTGGAAGCTTGCTAAATTACCTTACTTCTTTGTTCCAGCATTTCACTATTAAGAACAAACACTAATCAAAACAGTATTTCAGGGCTGGTGATTGTTAGTCAACCCACAACAAATTGTGGTCAGCAGAACCAGAACATATTTCATATAAAATCTGGTTTCATTTTTAAAATACAATTAAGCATATTTAAGTCATTGGTGGGAGGTGCCAGCCCTGAACCAGGTCTTGGTGCCCTTGTGGAAGAGAAATTCCATGCTAGTTGAGCAGAACATAAAATGCGGCTTTTGTGGATATACCTTACAACAACAGGGGTCAAATTTCTCATTAGTAAAACACTGAATGATTCAACTGAGATAACACCAGAAAGACCATACCCACAACACTGCGTGGATTCTTTGTCTTGTGTTGACTGGCTATCATTTATTTGTGTAAGCAACAGACTATAAAATAGCATCTCATGTTTTAAACATGCAGCAACAGCTCTTTAAATAATCCATATTTTGGAAGATTCCTGCAATCCTTTTGCTATTGTCTGTCCCAATCTTTCCTATCCCTGGCATCCAAAAATCGTGAATTTGTCTCCCATGTCTTCATGAAGCCTATGTACCTACACTGCCTGAAACTTCTACAGCATTTAATACTAGGTATCTGCCCTGTGGCACAAAGATTTGACTAAAGATGGCCAGGCTTCAGACACAGCAAAAAGGTTCCTTCCATTTCTCTCTCTCTCTCTCTCTCTCTCTCTCTTTTTTTTATTTCAAAGGAATTTCTGATATTTTCCATTTCCTGTCCCCAGGGGAATATGGCCTACTGAGCAACTCCGTTCCAGTAGCTCATCCTAGCAGTTTCCAATAACAGCATTTCTTCTGTAGTCATATTTATACTGAAGTAAAGAATTATCTAAATGCACCATATTTTAAATAATTTCAATTATGATGCTGTCGCTTTTTATAATGGATGGTAGCACAGAAAAACAATAGTCCATCACTGTACCAATGTAAAGAAATTAGTTGTGATTGGGTGAAAAATTGAGCATTTTTTTGGTATGATTTAAGAAGTTGGAGACAAGGTTTTTCATATACAAAGCAAAATTTCACCAATAAATCAGCAAAAACAGCTTTTAGACATGTGCTCTATACTTTCATTAATATGCTTTTTTAGATTGGTTGAGTCTCTTTCTGTTTTGTAATTAACTTATCAAGGAGTAATGGTCTAATTTGAAAAAGCTGACTGGATGACAGAAATACTATTTGTTTTAAATTGAAAATATTTCAGCATCTGCCAAGATTAGATTTCCTTAAATTACCCTTTAAAAACATTGATTTCTAATACCGTATTTCCTTTTCTCAATAAAATAGAAATATGTGTTCAGAGGAAACTGTTTTAGGGAGACATTGCTGAGAAACAAAGCCATTCCAGTAATATTAATCCCTCTCCGACGAGCTGCCAAAAATATAGTTTCCATTTAATGCTATGAGTTTGGTGGGTAGTCATTTTTTACTATCCACCAGACTAAGACACTGAAATTAAATGTTCAGCAATATTTGTATAAATGAAGAAGCCCCCAGCTCTATCCTTTGACATAACTAGGACACTCTAATGTAATAACTTTATATAGATTAATTGTCCCCCAAATTAGTACCTGATAAAAACATATGGCATGGTGGTTATCAGGAGGAAGAGCTCTGGTCATATACAGTGGGTTGTTGCATTCACAGCATGTGACCAATGTCACTCAAATAATACCCAATAATGCCATTTGTACATTTCAGTGCTGTTATCAAGGCAATATTAAGCTAAATGTAGTATCTGAAATATCCTTTACCTGTGCTAACCTCACATTCAGTGGTTATTATTAGAAGCCTCATTAAAGCCATTTATTCTATTTGGAAAGTAGAAGTTTAAATGTCTGTACTTGGCAGACCAAAGGTCTTCATAGCTAGTTCCCTCTTCCCCACAATGGCCAATTTGTAAGCGCTTATGAAAAGCTCATTAGACATAAAAATTGATTCTTTCCAGGGCATATCGTTTAGCTCCCACTATTTCCAAGCAGAATTCTTTCTAGACCACTGTACAATAGTCTTCAATGGACCTGTCTCCCAGATCTTTCCAATTCTTTTTTAAACCCATCACATTTTTGTTATCCTGACAGAATGTGTATTCTACATTCAATTCTACATTATGGGAAAAATAACTTTCCTGTGTTTTGAACCTGCCAGATGAGAATGTTATAGACTCCCACTCAGTTCTCTTATTGTGCAAAGCTGTACATAACTGCTGCCTGTCTGCCCTTCTCCATACCAGTCACCATTTTGAAAGATCTCTTTCATAGTGTCCCCTCAGTTATCCTTTCTCCAAGCAGAAAAGTCCTAGCCTATTTAGTTTCCATTTACTATCTCCTCATACGGACATCTGTGATCATTCTTCTTGCTCTTCCTTGTAAACTAGAGGAAGAGTGACATACCAATGTTTTCAGTTTGTTCCCAGTTTCTTTCCTGGAGGTTTGCCTTTTGACCATGACTGAGTATTTTCATCAAACTGCTCAAAATGATTCCACAGCCTCTTTCTTGAGTGGTACTAATGTTAGTTAGAAACCATCACTCTGAACTGAAAAGTTAGGATTTTCTAAAATTAACCTAATTCTGTCAGCTTTTTTTTTTTTTCCTCATGCAGCTATTCATGGGCTCCTTCTGCAACACTTTACAGCTGGCTTTTGCTTTTAGTATCATTAGTAAAGCTCATCACCTCATTCTTCACCTTTTTAATATCACTTAGTAATAAAATAACAGCATAGATCCCCAGTGAAATTGTAACAAATCTCTGTTGTGAAAAAAAAGTTATTTTTATCCACTGCTGCACAGCTTTTAAGCAGTTACTGACCCACAGAAGATTTTGTCCCTTACCTCATCGTCACATCTCTTACCATCATCAACTCAATTTTTTATAAGCCTTTACTGAGGGACCAGATCAAAAGTGTTTTGGAAATCAAAGTGGATCACTCTTAGCTCCTTGTTCACCTTTATACACTCGTCATAAAGAACTCCAATAGATTTCAGAAGTACAACTTCCCTCTCAAAAAGTCATATTGACTTTTCTTGTTATATCCACTTACTGTATACACTAGTTCTAGTTTTGGTAACAGTTTTACTTTATCCTCTTGGTACAGAAATCAGACATACTGGCTTATGCTTACCAAACACAGCAGAGCCTTAAAAAAATCCCAAACCCTCCACTTTGGATTCTCCTGTTACTTAGACCACTTCAAGCGGCGCACCACATAAAACAAGGCAGCACTTTCATATTTTAGCTGGAAGTCAAGAATAGATACTGTCAAGTCCTGGCAGCTTGCACAATTCATTTTTATCAGTCTGTTCTAATACCTTTTTTAGTGAGAGATTTCACGAGCTTAAGTCATCTGCATTGCTGCTGAAGAGATGGACAACCTTACCTCCTACCCCACTCACAGTCTTTTCACTGTTTTCTGTTGGAACTGACTCCCATGGAGTTATGCAGTCAGGTAAGGGACCCATCCCCTTTCCAAAAGCAGCTGTTTTTGCCAAATCAGGCAGCTGATACAGGTGAGCATGTAACTGGAGGACCACTGGTGCTGCTGGCAGGAATGGGGCACAGGGGAAGGATGCAGCAAAATGGACTGAGGTCACCCTAGGCTAATTGTGAAACTGCATCCTGATACTTCAGCTGGAGGCAGTTTGCTGTCATTAGAGTTTTACTCATTTATGTGCATTAGGGATTTCCACAGAAACCCACACCAGTGGAGGATTTAGTGGTACTGTTGAGAAAGGAGATTGACTGATGGTCAAAAGAGTGCTGGAAGCCTCTCTGACCAGCAACACCGTGTACAACACGTCTCCCTTTGCTCTCACAGGCACAAAGGAAATATATTTAGCCAACAGCTGAGAAAAGTGGGAACTCTTGTCCATTCAACTACCCAATCAGGCAGGATCAGACAAGACATTTTGAATGGGAATATTTGTTTCTTTGCATCTTCCTGAGTTCTTTAACTAGAAATTAAATCTACATTTGCAGAGCTTTCAAGGGTTGTATGGATACTGAGAACAGTCGTTCAAACAGAAATTTCATTCTACTTTTTTAACGTTCCTGTAATTTCAGTTATAAAAAGATACACTGCTCTTTCCACCTGCCTACATACGGGTTGTGCATTTTGTTCACTGGCCTAGGATTATCTGTAAATATATGTAAATATCTGCTCACCTTGCATTTGCTCTTCTTATAGGCATGTATATGTAAACCTGTCTTTTTTAATACACGTATGCGTACATGTATACTTAATTATGTACATAGAAGTGTGAGTGATTCTTGCAGAAAGGGAACACTGAGTATACTAACAAAACTTCTTTGATGGAGAATAGTGAGAGAACACAAGAATAAAAGAACTTTGGCAAAACAAGACCATGCACAGGTGGGATGTAGCATACATCATCCAGATGACAGTGTTGCAGATCAACTTAAATATGCAGTAACACCCAGTAAGGCTTTAACAGCCTCAGATTGCTCTCCAGACTGTGCTCTTTCCTCGTCTGTTAGGGATGTTAGTATAAGCCAGAGCCCTGATGTGACTTGTGGGCTTGCAGGATACAGGGAGGCTGTAGTTCAGTAGAAGGGAGGTTGATGAGAAAGCTTGTCTTCAGCATCCGAGCTACTGCTAATAACAGTCCTATTCAGGAAAGCACTAAATAGAGTGGGACTTGGTCACAAGTAAATATTTAATATCTGTATCCTGCCTTGTTATTCCCATGGTACATCCAGAGATCTGTATTATGATTTTTGTCCCTAGCGCAGGAAGAACAGTGTTCCTGAGCTGAGGGAACAAAGGACAAACATTTCTCAAATTCCAGATTCCCATCAGGTCTGGGATTTTCAAGTAATTTGAAGGAAGGAAAGTCATACAATCTGCTTTCCTAGTTTTGCTGATGTTCTTTCATCTTCAAATAATTGTTAAATTTGTCTTAATTGTAAAAAGATATTCAACAGTTATACTTCAAAAAAAATCTTGTATTTTTGGGAGGGGGAGGGTATGCTTGGATTTTTGTGATGGTACAGCCAGATGGTATCCTTTAAGAATCTGGTGAGATTATGCAGCTTAGAAAAATCTATTAGTTTAAGCATCTAAAAGAATATACAGTTGCTGAGGTTTTGAAACTACACTGTCCTAACATCCCAGCATTCCTGCAGTGAAGGTAGATCCAGTTTATGGTCTTGTGGTGAGGGTCCAGATAAACACTAAAAGTCTTGAATACTGGTTTTACAAATGAGGTAAGATGAGGGACCCCATGGCAATTTGAGAGATGGAGAAACATTTTGTGGGTAGAATCCCGAATCACTGACTGTTTATATTTTCTTTCAGGAATATTCCACCAAAATCTCCTAAAATACTCTCTAAAATCACATGCTATGTTAAAATGAATACTGGAATAAAATAAAAAGTATTTGCATTTCTGTAATGCCTAGGAATTCCAGTCATGAATGATAAGCCAATTGTATAAGGTGTGTCTCTAAATACAGAGCAAAATGATGACATTCTTGGTCACAAAGCCTTTGCAATCCGATTATTAGGAAAAAGAGAGGTGGATGCAGAAAGATAGATGGTGTTTATGAAGGAGTGGCTATGATGGTGAGTGGAAATCCCAGAATGTCTGCAACTAGATTGTGGTCAAGTTTTGATGCCTGTCGTGTCAGACAGTTTTAGAGAGTGGCTGGAGGAAGGGTAACATTTAAAGCAGTCTACCATACATGCATGTGAAGGACTCCTCAGCCTTCAAGACCAGTGAGAAAGCAAGCATTCTGAAATGTGAATTGGAACTTAGGCAGGCAAAACAGTACGGAAGCATGGGCTGAGCGAAGACAGAAAACAGTTTCCTTAAAAAGCAGGAGAGAGAGAGAGGGCTAGGAAAAGAGTCTTCTCGGACCAGTGAGATTTCTTTTTCACTAATAAAGCTATGAGATGGAGAAAGTCCAGGTAAGTATCACTTGTTCAAGATAGAGCAATTTTAGGGATAACTCACGGAAAGAATCAGCCAGTTTTACACACTGCATGGATATGAGGATGCTGAGGAGACCAGGCAAAGGTGACACCTAAATGAAAGGGAAGATGGTTAGCAATCTATGCCAGGAAAGCTTGCAGGGAACATATTGAGCTCTGTTTTACTTATGCGAGTAGACAGAGCAGTGATATCAATGAGATGGAGAGGTCAACTGGCCATGATTTTGTTTGGGATAGAAAACAGATCTAGAATAAAGAGGAAAATGTTTGATTCCATCAACACACATTCAGTTAGCATTACTTCAGTTCCTCATGAAGTCAGACACGAAGATGCATACATGCAGCCTCTACATATACTGAAAACTATAGAGACAAGAGAAGAGCCTGCTGTTCCCATCAGTTCTCTTCCCACTGACCTATGATCCTCATGTACACTACAACCACTTCCTGATGATCACCGCACTGGAAATCATACTTGGAAGGGAAATGGCAGAAACTGGGAGAAGAGTTTGCAAAGGGTGTGCAGGAAATACCTACCATTAATTGATCCTGGTTTAGAAACCTACAAGACAGGCTTGAACCGACTCAAGAAACTTAGGCATGTTGTGGTTTAGGTCAGGATGGGCTAAATGCACGCATTAATTACTATGCAATAAATAGATCTGTGTAAAGGGCTGTGGATATTCATTACCTCTGTGAAAGAGTGATTAATAATGCAAAGAACGCTACAAAGTCACAGAGGAGTGGTTATCACTACTTCCCCTCTCCTTGCTGACACAGGACTGTTGGCTGTAAGTAGTCAGGAGGAGTATGGTGTTAAGTGGGATGGCTCCGGCTGCACAAGGTTGGTCCCAGCTGTCCCTGAAGGTCTTCCACAGTCAGGTGACCCCAAAGGTAGCTTTGTGTTGCTTCTCTTTGGGCTGAGCTAGATGAGTTTTATGAGGTGGAGAGCGCTTTCCAGGTTGGCTGATCTTTACCAGTTGGTGGCCTGCTTTAAAGCGTTGCTCATCGATTGGTGTAGCAAGTCGCTGGGCAAATATTCTTGTATAAGGTTAGTTTTGCTACTTCTACCAATTGTTTTCTTCATAACACCTGCCAGATTGTGCTTTATCTAACAAAAGTCACGTCCCTAACAACTGCATAGCAACAAAAGGAAGGTCAGACTGGGCCTCTGACATCAGCTTGACTACTTGAGTGACGTCAATTCAGTAGGCCAAGACAAGGCAGGAGCAGCTGACGACTGCAAGTGACTTTGCCTGCATCCTGGGAGACAGAGCCTGTTGTTCTGGCCTAAATGGCCCTTACCCACCTTCTGTCTGCTCTTTGCTTTGTAACAGGAGTCGCCCCTGGCATCCTTTTCTTTTAGGCTGAGAATAATTAGAAGCTACAGCAAAGCCGTGACGAGTTTTTTTTTCTGGGCAAAGTTGAGTTGATAGAGAAAGACAGCTATAAGGGGGGAAGGAGACAGCTGTGGGCTCTGGAAACAAGCTGGAAACTCCAAGAACATGAGGAGCCACCCCTGGGGAGGAAGAGATAGGTGTAGGCTGAGAGAGGAGAAAGAGACCGAGTTCCCCCCCACCAAGTTTGCCAAAGACCCCTCCCCATCCCTCCACCCCTCTCTCAGATGTCTTGCAAATATCCTGTGAGCCTTCCCTCCCACTCCCTGGAACACACTCCACTGCCACAAAAACTGAAAAATGACATCTGCTGCCAAGAAGCTTTAAGCTACAAATTCCTAATAGCATTCTCACTTGGAACCTTGCTCCAGGCAGTAGGTCTGAAGAACTTCAACCCAAACTAACTCCAAAACCAGAAACACAACTGTTTGACAGCTATAGCTGTTGGAACCCCAAAATCAAGTGTTCTGAGGCTCTCCTCTTCTTCACTGAGATTCCTCTCCTCCTGCCAGCCACATGCCAGATTATGATGGACCACAGGCATCAGCGTCTGCAGATTGCAGCGGCTGAATTGCTTTTAGTGCTTGACTCTACATCGCAGTATGGCTTGCACATTACTTGTATTGTAGAAATAGTACAGATAAAATATTTAGATAAGCAGGTCTGCCATGCTAAGCAAACGACACTGATGCATGCCTCAGTTTCCCACACTATGCCATAATGGTACACCTCTCTTCCATCTTTGCACTCCCTGCTTGTTCATTTCTGCCTCTCCCCTTCTCCCTAAGAATCCTCTTGCATCTTCCAGTTGTTGCAGTATCCACTCCAATTGTTTATGCCACTCAGATTCCCTTCCCCAGAGTCCATCAAATAACCTCAAAATTGCCATGAAACAGCACTACGTAGTCATAAAAAACAAAAAGTAAAAGTTAACGTGAGATTAAGTGTTCCACACTGGGCTGTTCAGCAATCACACAAAGCCAGACTCTACCACGGCTCTGTCTCTTCAGCATTTGAATTCTCCCTAATCAACAGCATGTGACACAAGTGTATATACAATATGTCAGCTAGTTTGAAGTTTCTCACAAGATTTTCCAGCAACATGCTTCTCCACATACCCAACCAGCTTGTTTTGCTGTACATATTCTTTCCACCCACACCTACAACATGGTTATAGCTCTCCAGCGTCTTATCATAGCTGATTTACTGGTAAATTAGTTTAAAAAGTAACATGTGCCCTTAGCTCTCTGCAGCAGACCATAACTTCTTGATCTCCTCCTTTTTCTGAGGGTGCCATACAGAGTTTCACCCCTTTTTCTGAGCAGCAGCTGCCTTGCCACCACACGGTTTCTGCTTGACTCCTTGTTCCTCTTACCCTGGAAAAAGTCATGCAAGATCCATGCACATGATTAAGTAGGACCATGTTGGTTCTTATTTTCTCCTGCAGCCTAAAGTGGGACAGTCTTTAGTAACGTCTTTACAAATACTGTGCACCTTAGTGCCGTATGTTACCTATCAGATACTGAATGCAATGCACAAAGGCAGGATACCATAGCACTTGTAACAGTGTGCCCATAAATACCTTTTTTTTTCCCCCTTTTTTTGATATGAGCACTTGGATAACTTAGAAATTAAAATTATATTCTACCCTAAGTGATCATTCTTGCCAGACAGCATGAAAAGGTACTTCTTCCTTCTACTACTGCATGCTTTGCTGTCTCATACAATCTTCTTTAACTTACCTATTACAAATCCTGCTATGTATATTCATTATGGACTAAGAACTGTTTATGCAAATGAGTTATGATCCCCTTAAAAAAAAAACAAAAACAAAACAAGACACCACTCAAACACAGGATGCAGCTCTTAAACAAGTAATGCTGGATTCCCCCAGGGACTTTTGCTCTTTGTAAGGACAAGTTAACCCAGGAGTTGCTCGAAGTTCTGTATTGCTCAGGGCAAGAAGCCATGAGCCCTCCTTCTTGAAGGTGTTACCTCATGAATAGCTGCCGATTCCATTTCAACCCATAAATTTGATATGCACTTCTCCTGTGTGCTGAACTATACACATCAAAAAGCACTGCATGACTTACAACTCCTAGCAGAATAATTATTCAAAGGATGCAAGAGAACTTGAGGTAGAGTATGTGCACCAGAGCAAAGATGTACATTTTTATCTCAGAAATTAAGGAAAATTGAGGAGATAGCACTAAAGAGATTTTCCTCTTTCTGTCTACTCAGGAGTCAGAATTCTTGTGTTAAAATTATCCCTTTTCTTACTCCAAAACAGGAATTCCACAGAAACCACAGGAATATAGCATCTTAAGTGTTTGTACAAAGGCACACAGTCCCCTGCAAGCATGGCAGATGATACACATCAGCTCTGAAGACCATAGAAGAGGCTATGCCATGATTCCACTCATGCTACTAAGGTGAGATCTCTCATCCAGGAAATGGGAATTGTCTGAGAGCCCCAAAAGTCCGATTTTGTTGGCAAGACCTCTACTGGCTGACCGTTACGCAAGAGGTGGACAACAACCATCTCTACTGGTTTGCATTCTTAGCTGGAAATAGCTCTGTTCTGAACGCAGTAATCTGCAGGTATGCTAAAGATACACCTGTCTTCATGAAGCCATTCCACATGGGATTAGAAAAGTGTCATAGGGATGATAGGTGTCCACATATGCTCAGATGTGGAAGAGGTAATGAGTGGTTTACATGGATTTCCTTTTTTGGAATGTGATGCTTAAACCCCACCTAGATTATACTCTAATACCAATAGATACATATGTATACATACAGGATGTAGGTTTTATCACAGAAATTTATACCAGTCATCTCTGAACTTAAATTCTGTGCTAGCTATTGAAGAGGCTGTTCTTCAGGACTGAGGGGACAAGGAAGACATGTTAAAGGTTTTAAAAAAAACCTTTTAAACCTAAAAACGATAGACATACTGGGAAATTCAGCTGACATGCTTCCCTGTTCATTACATGGGTTTGTAGAAGGACATTCCTCTCAAGTTCCCTGCCCCTTATTGAAAATGATGCAGACATTAATACTACTTACTGACATGATATCGTATCATGCTAGGCTTTGTTCCAAATAAACAAGTAGTTTCCAAAACAGACCAATAGTTAAGAAACAGGGTTTGTTATAGATGTATACATAACTTTCATTAAAGAATAGAGTAAAATTTTACATTGCCTCAGGAACCCTGTACCTCCGTGTGCTATTGTGAACACATTCTTATAGCCCTCTCTGGTGTTACCACCTTTTGATATGTGGTCCCAAGCTCCTAGCAAACAAAATACCAAAATACTAGTCGTACAGCTTTGCTGCAACAAGAAAGCTACAATTCCAGACAGTTTTTGAAATACTGATCAATAAAATTTAAAAAATCCTCCAAATCTCAGTGATAAATAACCCCTCCAGTCTTCATAGATTGGTCTATTTTATTCTGCTCCCTGCACTTCAGCACACAAGAGTTTGCCATACTCAATTGCAACTGAGCAGCATAAATGGTAAAGTGTGTCTGCACATCATTTTCATCAGCATCAGCCTCAGTAGATGGAATAGCTTTTGCAAGCCACAGTGAGGCTCCAAGAAAACAAGCGTTTCAACAGTTTGATTGCCAGAGTGGAGAATTAGCTTTATTCAAATCCTTGATCTTTTCCCTGCAATCCTAGCTGGCCTGACTGGTGATCTGGCCCTTCAGCAGATCACTGATTACCACTGCAACCCATCCCCTTCACAATCCCAAATGATCACCAGTGTCCTACATGTCTGTCTCTGGCAAGCTGGAAGACACTTTTCTAAAGGCCTCACAAGATGCTTGCTGCTAGTGCTAACCAAGCAACACTGGGGAGGAAGCTGAACGGGGCAAAACATCACACAGTTGAGCCACAGAGCATGCAAAGATAGTGTGCACAAATAATGGCTTTCTGTATAGCAGAGCTTAGAAAAACCTATCAGCTACCTAAGCAATGGCCCTGAAGTTAAGCAGAGGATTGTTCACAGCTGTGTTACTGGTACTGTACTAAAGGAGATGATTCAGATGTTAGCTTATACTCTAAGAGAACTTGTGTACTGGAGGCATGTTTGGTTAATCAACATTTGTCTGTACTCTCTAATCTACACCAATTTCTTGAGGCTGAGTCCATGTCTGCATTGCCTGCACTGATTGCCAGGAAGGCCATCAGGTCCAACACCCATCAAGAGCGAAACATTTTATTCCTCCAGGAATAGTGCTGCCAATTGCAATGCTAGAAATACAAAACCATCTCAGAATTTAAAGTTTGTCTCAAAGACAGGACAGAACAGAACAGCTTTCTAGGAAAACAGATGTAACAGTTAACTATTTTGCGTTGCTTTTGGAGGCCTGCTGGTTTCTGCAGCACTGAGATGTACAGAACTGTCTGCAGCAGAGCCACGAACATGCTTCTGACACAACCTTCTGTTTACAGAGCCTCAATAACAACAATAACCTGATCATCCAAATGAACTGAAAGGTGACTTTATCCTTCATTCCATAAAAAGAATCATTAGTAACTCCATTTCTGTGAGGAAAAGGTTAAATCTGAACAGCTTTTTGTGCCAAATTCTTTAACACAATTAGTGTCCAGTGGCGCCTAAGACTAATGCACCCAACAGCAACTGCCGCAATGATTTTTCCCCCATCTAAGAAAAACCAACGCTGAAACATGAAATAAGGCTATGTCAAAGGCAAAATAAACAAACCATTACAGCCAATGTCAGCCAAGAAAATAAGATCCAGCACTGCAATCCTTTGTACTGTTGAGCCACTCACTCTGGTTTTCACATTTTCAGCTTGTGCAAATTTTTTCTTTGTAAATTCAAATGTCTGCTGGGACTGGGAGTAGAAGGAAAGTTGTGGTTAAACCCTTCTTCTGTCCAGCTCCATTCCTTGAATAACTGGACAAAAAAGTAATAAGCTATGAAGTCTCTTCGAACAGAGAGAATCACAAAATAAATCGTGGTTAATCTGTAGCAACAGAACTGTCCATTTCTTCCAGGCAGATGAAATATAAAATATGCAGTGATGCTTAGAGCACTTGCTAATTAAGAGGGATTTTACACACAAAAGTGTTTAAAATTGAAAAGCTTTACTATTCTTGACCAGAACATTTAAAATATATTTTTATTCACGACATTTTAAAAACAGAAGACTGCAATTAACCCCATCCTGCAGTCTGGACTGAGCTGAATCCTACAGAGTATTGAGTGTAGGCCATTCTGCAAAATGTGGTCTTAACAGGAAAAAAATACAGTATCACGCATCACTGGTCCAGAGTAGGCGTGATTTTTGAAGACTGACCAGCAGGAAGAGTTGGAAGTGTTTTCCAGTGCTGCCTTGTCTGAACTTCAGTTACCTTTGTGCCTCCTAGCTTCTCTGTGCCTCAGTTTACTCGGCCTTAACAGCAATTTTTATATACCCTGTGAAACTCCAGAGACGAGGTGCTATAACAAAGCAATTTCCAGCGAGTCTGACTTACAGTGACATATTGTTTACCATTCTGCATGCCCTTTCCTTAATCTTTTTTTTTTTTTAAATGGAGCTCCACATTTAGTCAGGTTATCAGCCAACTATCCCCATGTCCCTCTTTTGAGCTGATGTAACCACCTCAGCACCATCCATTTTCCCTTCCAGTGTGTGCTCCCTCGTACCTAGGGACTGCAAATTTCACCTGCCATTGATTTGTTTCATTCACCATGGTTCCCTAGGTCTTTCTTCTCCAGACCTTTCTTGAACAGATAATGTGGACTGAAAGTGGAGTCAAGTGTTGCAGTCTCCCAGAGATACATGAAGTGATATAGAAAATATTGATAAAAAATTGAACATTAAAAAACAAAACAAAAATTGAAATTTAGCCTAAAAAAGAGAAGACTGAAGGTACACATGCTGAGGCTTCAAAATATGTAAATGCTATGGCAAAATGAAGGAAACAACCTCTTCTCTATGTGGATAGCACAAGAAGTAATGGGATTAAACTGCACCTAAGGAGACGATGTAAAACTGTCCTAAGCTAAAGAAAGTTGAGCACTGGAAGAGATGCCTGGGGAGGTTATCAAGTTCCATCCTTGGAGATCTTTGCATATTTTGGATATTTACCAGGAAAGAGGTGGGGAGATTGGATCCTGCTTTATGGCAACAAAAATCCCAGGATGGACCAGATGAACTCACTGCATTTCTTTCTGCCCCCTGAGTCTATGCCATAGACATGAAGTCCAAGACAATCCATATATCTTCCCCTCTTCCACTCACATATTAAAAAGCATCCCCCCCTTACAACAAACTTAAGGTTTATACTACTCCAGGCCAAGAGCTCTGTCCATTCCAGCAGTTCCTGCCCTCAAAATACTCAGTTCATTTTGAAAAATGAACCATGCTCCATCTTGCAGATGAGGGTAAATGCCTCCCCCTTCCCTTTTCCCCCTGAAAGGCAATAGCTCATGTCTGTAAGATTAGAAAAACTTCTTTCCAGCTCAGGTGTGATCATACAATTAATGCCAACCACGTGACAAAGATGCAGGAGTCAAGAGCCCAGACAAGTTTACAGGACCACCATGAACACCTTGCCTACATTTTCATCCCTTGCTAATGCTGATCTGACATTTCAGAGAAAGGTGACATTTCCCCAAGTCAGTCCACAAGTCATGCAGTCAGGGACTGTGTGGAAAATAAATAAGTCAAAAACAACAAAAAAAATATTTCCTGAACCTTGCAGGCAACTCACAGGATGTCTGGAGTGTGGGATTACTAGATAGAGACAATATATAAACACCACCTTGCATGGTAAGTTCATTTTTATTCCAAGCAGCTTTCCAGCTAGGGTAGGAATAGCAAGAAAATGCCAATGGGACTGAAAAGGCACAAGTCAGTTCCTGAAAAGGGCTCTCGCATCCTTCCATCTGACTCTCAGTGAAAGAACATCCTTAAGAAGAAATCAAATTCACCTTTAGTATCACAACTTTTCTGACAAGCCTTTTCCTTCCCTTGCAGAGGCCACTTCCATGGTCAGCCTTCCCCTGCTGTCTCCTACCTCTGTTACCATATTCTACCACAGCAAAGAAACCTTGTTTCAATGGCAGCTCCTTCAGGTGTAACTGTAGGGGCTTTCCACCCTTTCCTGGGGATACCAACCCCCCACTCCAGCTCCAGTGGCAAAGCCCTAGGTCAAGCCTGCCCTCTCATACTAACTGTGACAGTGAAATTATGAAATAGCACAGGCTCTTTGCTCCCTCTGTCCTCTTTGGGAGGCTGTTGAGCAGCCCTTCCTTGTCAGCAGTCTCCTTCCTGGTTTCCAGTCTCTCATGAGAAATCTTCTCTGCCATCAACAGCATTCAGCTTACTGCACCACAGCACTGCTTTTATGGAAGCACTTCCACAGGTCACCACACCATATGTCCTTCTGCAGCCATATAGCTGGAGGATGCATCTTTAAGGATGCCATTGTAGGATGGAAGATGTCTGCATTTTGGTCACATAACGGATCAGTTTGGGACACTAAGAGGGGAAAGAGCTGTGCAACTACCAGAATATTGAGCACGAGGCCACAGGCCGGATGATTGTAGGCCTCAGGTCAAACAGATCTATTTTAACTCAACTTTTCAGCCTTTATTAGGTTGAACGGATGAGCTTCAGGATGGGTCGCCAGCATACTGAAATGGAGAACAAATTACAAGACACATTCTGCCAAGACAGACCAGTGCATTTGGATTTTGTTTTCACTTATCTTCTGTTGTAACATAACACCATTTCAACTCCATCTGTGATTGCAGCGCTGAGAACACAATAGAAAACAGAACACTTGCAGCTAGAAGCATCTAACAAGTTCCAGCTTCTAAAAGTCCTCCCTGCAACCCGCAGAAGAGGATCTGTCACTACACGAGTCAGAAATGCAAAAGAAAAACCAGCCAGGTGGCTATACCGTACCATTGGTATGCTTTGCGGCCAGCACATACCTTTAAACCATCATGATCACCCGGGGATTTCCCACTTACAGCAGTCCTTCAGGATCAAAACCAGGCAAACCTGTGGATGTCAAGGGATAAACCATGCATTACTGAAGGCACAGTTCAGGAGAAGAAGGTCAACGTGCTTTATCACCGAGGCCATGGGGAGGCACTGCATGCCAATCAGGCAGTCGAAAGGTGCTTTAAGGTAACTCCTCCCCCAAACACTCGCACGAGTATTTTTAACGCAGGCAGCACACCTTTCTCCTTCCCTTTAAGAGCCTTCCGACGTGGCTTAGCATACAAGTCCCACAGCTGGTGCGCCCCCCCCCCCGGGCCGCTCCCGCTCCGCTCCCCTCAGCGGCCGCCCGCTGACGAACGCGGCCTGACAGGCGCAGCC
>VXAA01007167.1:642280-785037 GCA_013399115.1 Anseranas semipalmata | reverse complement strand
GCTTCCCCTGCCCCTCTGCCGGCGGTCCCCGCTGGAAACCCCGAGGCCCGGTGCCGCCGGGGCCCGGCCCGGCCGGAGGCTGCCCCGCGGGACTGTCGTCTGCGAGGGCGCTGCCGTTTCGGAGCTGCGTGGTGCTGTGGTGCAAAGGAGAACTGTTGGCACTCCAAACCGAGACCATTTAACTCCTCTCACTTGTTACCGAGCTGCAGCAGGCTCGAAGGGAGAGCGCTTGAATCCGCTTTGCCGTCAAGCCGTAACAGCGCTGCTTAAAGCGTCCCTACTTACCGCTTCACCCCCCCCAGATGTTGGTGACTTGTGTCATTCCCCTGCCCAGAACGCGCTAATGCAGTGCCTAATATCCTAGATTTGTTCAGGGTAACGTCGGTGTGCATCCCCAAAAGGCTGCAAGCAAAACGCAGAATGGGGTTGAGGCAGTTGGGGGTTTCATCGTGGTTTGTGGCTGGCTGTGGTTTAGAACAAGACGATGAACTTTCTGCCGTGCTGCTTTTCTTCCCCCTTCCCCATTCATCCCCAAATTGAGAACAAGACTTGCGTCACGGCTTTGCTGCGGAGATTTTTTTTTAAGATAAACATTTCTGTGCAACAAGAAACATAGGAGAAGCTGTGAATACATTAGAGAGGCCGTGGTAAAAGAAAAAATAAAAATTGAAAGAATACTTCATCCTTCCCCAAAACAAAAACACCAAGGAATCAGAAATCTGAGGTGCATGCCTGTTTATATCTAGGTGATATAATGAAGTTTCTATCAAGGTTTCTTTTTCTTTGGGAGAGGGGAGCCTGCAGTTAGAAATCCTTCCCCCCTACATTTCTGTTGCCTCCTTCTCCTTACCTGTTTTCCCTGTCAGTGACGGGTGAGGATTGTGAAGTCTTGTTTCCCCTTCTGTTATTGCAGGGCTTCTCGGCTGATTCAGGAATAAGCATTGGGAACGTTCGGTGATTTCCACGGGAGGAAGACACAAGCCAGCAAGGCCCCGGTTCCCTGCCATCTTGAGCCTTTCGTGGTGATTTGCAGCAGCACAGATAAGTATGAAGCACTGAGGGACTGAAGTCAGCCTTTAAACCTGACTTCATTTCAGTATAAATGACGACACGAGATTGCGATCAGCAGAGAACCAGGGCTAAAATAGCAGAAGTGTTTAAGATGCCTCTTCTAAAAGTACACTTTTCAGTGTTTAATGATTAAGGAGATATTTAGAAAAGACTCCTCTCCACATATGTTTATGTTTACGTGTCCTAACAGAAGGTGACGCATTATCTGACATGCCAGATATGCTTTGGATGAATCTGCATCACCTTATGGATTTCAGGGGAGCTGTATTGATATAAGTTAGTGAAGGAACTAACCCAGCTAAGTTTTAAATAATTGGAATAATATTCTCCATCTCTTTCAGTCAAATTTGCCCTTCATGTTGCTTGTGTTTCATAATCCTACTAGCTCTCCATTTTATAATTACAAGACCAGGATCTCTATTGTAAAAAATGAGCAGGAAAAAAAAAAACCACCACCTTAAAGGCAGTCTTTTTACTTTCCAATCTTTATTTTTCATGTTTAAATAAATTTAGGGCACAAGCTCATCCTATCTTTTTTAATAGGCAAATTTAGCATCGTTCACTTACACTGATATTTTATAAAGCCAGAAGCTCTCAGAAAGAGAATGCGTTCGGTGCACCAGAACCCTTTAGGGTTTTGATAAAAGACGTGATATCATGAGTAACATTTCCATTTCTGTTATTCTTCTTATATAGTAGCGACAAGATTGAATCACCATTTTTAGCTATTCTTCAGCAGAACTCGTAATCTATCAATGTGTCAGCTCAACAGCAGTTTTCTCTTCACACTAATGTGAACCAGAAGGTCCAGCTATCACTGATTTTGACAATTTTATTTTATCTGAGATTGCATATATTGCAGAATTTTGAAGAAAATGAATTATAGGACCTATAATGTTTTCCTGAAGATGTAGAAGACATAAAACATGTCCTCTAAAACGTTTTACACTCATTTGTACAGGATCAATTTCCTAAGTTAGGTGTTTCATAAGCGTTAGGCTATAAGCACTCTAAAATAACAAGTATAAGATCAAATGTGGGTCCCGTATCTTTTTAAATGTCTCGCATTGCCCTCTGTGTTGTTACATAATGCATCATAAAGAAATACGTGCCTTCATTCTCTTTAAATCGCTCGGGCATGGATAGTGCTAAGCCTTCCTTCAAGTCCTCGTTATGCAAGTCCTTGCTACTGTTAATAGCTGTCAGCTCCGCATGCTTACTTAGAAAACAGGGTAACCACAGACTTTGTGAAGCTCGTTGCATTTCTGGAGCTCACAATGAGTCTGTTCCAGGTGCTTTGCTCCCTTTCTCAACTATAAATTAAATTATTATGAACAAACCATTTTTTCCCTGTTAGAAGAAAGTCCTATTCATTCCACTGTATCACAAGCTAATCTGCTTTTTGTTTAGTTGCGTCTGTAAGGATATTATATTATGAGTATCTGACTGCACTTCTACAGTGCCAAAACACAGTGGAATAGAGCAGAATAGAGCAATGTTTTGAAAGTCTGTTGAAAAATGCAGACATGGAACTAAGTACTGAAAAAATACGTAGGACAGTAAAAATCCATGACCAATCTAACAAAGTTATTAGATAACAAATAATCCATATGGGCACTAAGTAATATTATGTAAAGTAAAATCTGCGTTACACATTATCAGCAGCATTCGAGTGAAATTGGTGAGACATCTGTAAAGAACATAAAGAATCATTTTTAAAGCTATGATGTTATGATGTTCTGTGTTTCTTTACTTGGGAAGTGGAATTTTCCTTGTCTTTTTGTAAAGGCACAAAATTAACAACAAGCACTTTAAAGAATTAGGTGCATTGCCTGGTATTTATTTTTTTTCTCTATCAAGCATAGATCTTTTGCGGAAGAAAATCAGGAGAAACATAGCTGGGTTTCCCAATATTATAGAGATCTTTCCAAGTAGCCTTTCCTTTAACAAGGCCTCAGTTTTAAAGATACTGAAATAGGAATATGTCACCATTCATAATACTGACTACATAAAGAAAAATTTTGCTCTTGCTTAGTAGGCAAGGAGTACTTCAGTGAAGTGTCTCCAGAAAAGAAGGGTTCTGTTTCATATTCTATTGATCTATTAGTTTAACAATCCCCTATTGCATTTTTATGTCTTTTTCCCTTTTGTTGCTCTTGGAAATTTGGGGTACTAGTTTATTTGTTTATTTCCTTTCTCCTACTCGTAATCATTTTAAAAGGTTCAACTGTATTCTGTTCAGGTTTTGGTACAACACATGGAAAATAATTTTTTTTATTCCTCTTGCAAGCAGTAGGTTGGGGAAGAGGTCTGCACTGTGAAACGGTATACCTGCTAAATTGTACTCCAGTGGGAGATTAAATAAGAAAGAACAGAATAGCTGAGACAAGTCATTTGTCACAGATGTTCATGCAGTTCTGTGTTTTGTTTTAAGCTGGATTCATCAAACATGCTAGGGAGTAATTTATGTCTGATATAAAGTTTCCATCCGAGGAGACTAAGTAGGTTAAGTTTACACTGTGGTTTGAAAATACAGGGAAATGTTGCTGGACGGACACAAGAAAGTAAATTGGATAATGCTATTTTTGCAGTGTCTTAATTCAGTAGTAAGAAGCAAAATGTATCAGAATTAAATTGCTGTGGAACACAGTTACTTTAGTTATAAAATGCTTTTGTCTAGTAAGAACAAATATTTTACCATAGATGTCTGAATTCTGTAGATTATAAAAGCTACTTATGCTGTCGGAGGGCAAGCATGAAATGTTGATGTGATAATGTCTGCTACTGAAGTGGCATATACTGCTTTTACAATATTTCATAAGTTTATAACATAAGTTTAGTAATAAAACTTAGTGAAAATGCAAGAGATAAGCACTAGCATTTTTTTTCCTTTTTTTGAGATAGGCTGATTATCATATTTAAGAAAGTAGAACACAACCCTAGGAAGGCCCGGGACTAAGATTACTTTAAAAGGGGAATTTTGAAAAATGAGTATCAAACTCATTCTTACTTTCATATTAGTTGCTATCTCTTTTAATATAATTTTCCCTTTTGTGAGTTCCTTTCTGTCTCTCTTCCCTCAGAAATTCTATGCTCCTGCCCCGAAAAGGAGAAATATAATGGCTACAATTAACTTCTGTTTATTGGAGCAAAATGATTTTTTTTCCCAAACAAATATATATGCATTAATTTGCTAGACTTCCTGCTATTTTTACATATGCTATTTCTGAGAAATGGATAAGGATGCCTGCTTTAATGCAGCTTACTACAGTATAGTAGCTGTAATCTAGCATTTTTCTCTTTTGTAATCAGATATACAGAATTGACAGCCTATTTGCTTTTAAGCACCTGAAAACTGAATTGGAAACCATATTTTTAATACAATCAATTTGGCATTTCAGTCTGCACTTCCTTTTTAGTTTTCTAAATAAATGTTGACTAGACTGATTATCAGAAAAATCAAGGCTTACATAATCAAGCCATACATTTTTATATTCTTCTTTCCCTTCCCCCACGTTAGCCTTCATTTTACTCTGAAAAATGAAAATTTTTGATTAGAAAATTACTATGGCATACTAATTATATACACTTTTTCATGAGACTGCATAACTAAGCTATTTGTATGAATTTCGTAAAAGAAGGCAGTAAGCAAAATATTAAAACCTTGAGATGGCTAACCTTTAAAATTACAGTAATAATTAAATTATTATCTAGTATGATGTACCCAGCAGTGTACCATCGAGTCTTTTTTCTTCTCTTGGAGAAGTAGGGTACTTCTATTTATTCCATATTCAGAATAATAAAAATAAGAACATCCTACCCCATTTTTTTTACTCATTGTAAAGCTGATGCTCCTTCATAAAAGAGCTGGTTTTAGTATTCAGCTTTCAGAGGATGAGAAGTGATTTCTGTGGACAAACTATATAGCAAATGAATTGAAACTCTGTCCTGCTGAAATAATTACAAATTGAATTAATTACAAAGAATAATATTAAAATTTTGTCTAAATATGTTAACATGAAGTCCTGCCCATAGGTGGCAGTCAGCCTTCACTGTAGTAGGGATGCCAAACTTTTGGTTCATGGTGTTCATACTTATGTTGAAATAATTTTGATGGGGTATGCGTATGTGTGCATACAGAAGTATGTGGATGTGTGTGTTGGGAGAGAGGGAAGGAGGTAAAATTAACCCTAAAATTAATTATTAATTATACTAATTCAGATTTCTGCTACATAAGCAAAATAAATTCTCATTTTCTGGAGAAAAGATCCAAGTAAAAACACACATCTAAAAGAAGCAGTGATAATTCAGAAACAAGCAAGTGCCCCTGCAAACTGAGTAGAAAGGCAAATATCTTGTCAGCCTTAGAGAGCATGACCCCATACTATGCCCAACCCTCTAAACTACATTTCTGTTTCATAGTCCATTGCCTGTAAGTTACAGCAGTGCTGCAGTGATGACATTCTGTCCTAGAAAGCCTAGCAATACGCTCCCTTAAGCATACAGCAAATACAGAAAAGGTACAGGACTGAGTGTATCCTTTCCGACGTGGAGAGCTGGTGAACCTGTGGCCTGTGATTCTCCTTCTCTTTGCAGAGCTTCCGTTGTCACCCGTGGCAGCACTGCACAAGGGGAAGATGCTGCCAATGAGAGCAGAGATCCACTCAATTTTGCCCTCAGCTTTTTTAGGGCTTTATGTGGTTTATGAGGATTTCCTTTTGCAATATAACTAAGGAGGCACTTGGGACCCCACCAAAACTGGAGGGGATAGAAGGAGCTAATAAGGCCAAGTTGTCTCAGTCTAAAACAAACAGAACTGGTGAAACTACATGTGACATACTAAGACGACAGAGCTCTCGTGAGAAAAGAAGACTGAGAACTAAAATTCCTGAGTAGATAAAGTCATATTCATTTTAGTATTACAGCTACACTGGGATTCTTTTCAGTTAAGATTAATCTAATTTTGTGTCAAGGTAGTCCACTGTATACATTTAACAGAGGCCAGGAACTAGCATTTTACAAAATGGAAAATTTGTAATATATACAATTATTTGTTGCTACAGAAATGTTTTATTGTGATGCAAGATTAAGGACTCAGAATTGAACAAAATGGTGCAGTATTATTAAAACAGAAGGCCTAATTCTCCTTATGCAAGCGTAGCAACTACACACATCGTTGTATAAGCCGAAGCAGGCAGTATGATTTCATAGTCAAACAGGATATTTCTACATACATGCAACCACTACATGACTAATTAGATACTTGCATATGCACAGCCCCATTTGTTCCCCAACTATAATAATTATGAGGATTGCACTCCACATTAATTTACACTCTTGTGTAACACAATTGAATACAAGATAGCAGGTGGTGATAAACTGGCTGGTGGCAAATGTGTTAATTTGATATGCATTTTGAAAATCAAAGCTTTCATACTCAGTGCTGATCTTGACATAGAAAAGACTGGTGAAGGTCTCCTCAGCCGTAGGCTCCAATCCCAGCTATTGTAGACAGCCATGTTGTACCATGCAAGTTATTTGCAGAGGTATCAAACTCCATCTTGAAAGTACCCTTGTCATAAGGTTGCTCCTAATTGCCATTCCTCTAAATGGTTAAAGATTTCTGATAACACGTAGTCAAAAACAGCTGACATCCTCGTGTTCTGTAAATGTCGTTGACTTCAGTTTAAATAGCCTTTCTCTCTCCCTAAGTAAAAAGTCCCTTCCAATCTGTCACCCCTTGAGCTTTCATAGATTACTTTCTTTTCACAGATTACTGCCAAAACCTACTCAGCCTCAGTTCTGCCAAAATAGCTGTGCTATACCTGTCACAGAAGAGGATGCCTTTCCCCCAACCATTCTTCTAACCCTTCTTTGCACCTTTTCCACTTTCAGTAAATCTTTTTTTAACATGCAGGATTAGAAGTATGCACGGTGCTCCAGGTAAGATCTCGTCAGGGCCTTTCATGGTGGCATTAACACCTTCCTGTCCCTGCTAGAAATAAAGCAACTAATATTTTGATATTTTTTAACTTTTTTTATTCTTTGCAGAGCTGCATGCTGTCAGTATCTCACAGGCCTTGAGGACTAATTGAAACACCTAGCTTACCTTTTTTATGGATGCTGATAGCAAAGTTCTTGTTATTCATTCCTGGTTTATGACCTTGAACTCTGCACTATTATACTGGTATTGCATGACAAGGGTGTCAAAAGGCTTTTTACAAGAAGGGTGTCATCTGTTTCATCCAAGCCCCAGGCTTCCTGTGAGTTTTCTGGCATGCCCAGATTTGTTCAGGAATCTCTACACTTTGCACGACTATAGACGTGAGCTGGTACACGCACCTGATACGGTGCAGGACTTTACAGATGAACTAGCTTGGCTCGTGAGTTGTCTCTAGTATTACATTACCTCAGGCACATCACAATATGTTATTTCAGGTAAGTCTTCAGAAAGCCGTACAATACTTCTGACTCAGTGTCCTGCACTGGCTTCATTTGACAGCTCTGGGGCAAGAAACCAACTTCGGAAATATTTTTCTAGGATCAACAGAGAGGGACTTAGTGTCACATTATATTGTTTCTATTGATCTAGGAGTTTAATCTCCAGTTTATAGGTTACGCCTGTAAGATTGAAGGGAGATCAGGATGTACAGAGTTGAGTGGCACTCATGAATAACTTGTAAAAATAAGGATTAGATTATGCTGGAGGATTTTGGTTGTTGGGTTTCTGAAGGTTAAGTAACATCATGACTGTCTCTAATTAAACAAGCAAAAATCTGTGTTTTTTTTTTCTTCTCTTTGTCTTCCCTTGGAACTTGCTGTATGAAATTTGGCTTGTGGCATTTTTATAGCAATTTTATTTGATATATTTCTGTGCCTGCAGCACAGCTAAGAAACTTGACCAGTGGGGTTTATCTTTATAGTGAAAATACCATATTTAAGAGCTTTTGCTCAGTTTAGTGTATGCCAGGTTCCAGGATATTGAATCAAGCCCATCACGTAAAATGAGTTTTGTGCCCTTTGTTATATGAAATTCCAGTCCTCCTTTGTGCTAACAGTGCCCCAGCTTTGTGTCATCAGCTGATCATACGCTTAATTCCTAGGTTAAGGTACTCAGTGAAAATAATTAATACAATCTGTCTGGGATTGTTCTTTAAGAAAATCCACTAGTAACCTTTCCTTAGCCTGAGAGTTCCCCTTCAAAACAACTTCACGGGCTTATATTCATATTTAGAGTTCATTTAGTAACTGCTGTCATCCTTAGCTTAATTCTTTTTTTATTTTTCAAGTAGCATACTAACAAATACTTTCCTGAATTCCAGTCAGATTAGGTCTGCTCATTTCCTTGATGTAGAAAAGTAGTTTGTTTGTTTGTTTGTTTTTAATGTGTGGCTAATGTGGCATAATCTATTCTTAGGAAAGTTTTGTGGCATTTTTCTGATTTTCCATTTATCTAATTTTATCCTGTGCTTCCTTGTATCCAATTTCTTGATGGACAGTCCCAGTTTTTTCCAATATTTTCATCAGTAGCTCTGATTACTTCTAAAATCCTATATGAGATGGCTGCTTTTCTACTTGGATCCAAAGAGCAATCTGTACAAGTTTTCCCACCCAGAAATTAAGAAAGTGGGAATGGAACTTTTTTTTTTTTTTTTGTCATTTCACCTCCATCTAAAGGATTGACAGAGATGCTCACTTACAGAGATGGTGGTGAAATACGGATTTTCTTGGAGTTTTCAGCATGTAGCTGAGAAGGCCACAAAAGTAAGAGCCTCTAAATCCTGCAATTTGCTGCTCCAGTATTTTCACACTTCACTTCTGGTCCAGCCAAGGGCTGGTCATGTCTTGGCGATTTTATAAAGTCCTAAAAAGAAAGTGAGCATGGCTAAACAACTTTGTTAAGGTTGCTTCAAGTTAAGAGACAGCTTCTAAAAACCTGAAGTTACATCCAAATGAAGAAAACAGAAAAAAACATCTATCTGGTAGGCTATGTATGTAAAAACAGAATTAAGTGTATCAAAAGATGAATTTGAGGAAACTCTCATTGGCTAACATGGCACAAATTTTTAGCTGTGGCTCTAGAGAAAAGTATGGCTAACTACAGACCATCATGCCTGATGACCAGGCCAGGTGAACTAGTTAAAGCCTAAAATTAGTGAACCAATGGGTAAATGTGACTTAGGAAAGAAACAAGTAGCTTCTGCAAAGGGAAATGGTGCCCCGCAGGTCCCTCTGTATGGGGAGAGGAGATCTGGTTGAAACACCTACAAGGAATTAAAAAAAGATGTTCAACATCTTTTACCAAAGAGTCCCAGAGAAATTTAGCTACATGAGCGAAGAGGCACGTTCTTGCATGCACAAATGACACCTGAAAAGATAGGAAGTGAAGGATGGAAACAATTGCTCGCTTTTAGAGGTGATGGGAGATAAATAGCGGAGTCCCTGAATGCTATTATACAGCATACTCAGGAATGTTCTGGAAAGGGGCATGAATTAAAGTTGCAAAGTTTACTGTCAACACGAAGGTGGGAGGAAGGAAGGCATCATGAATCTTAGTGTCTGAGCAACCATGAACTTCGACGTAAATAACTGCAGCATGATCCACATGGGGAGATGATGGCTTCTCAGCTGGCTGCTACCACTCGGGAGCAGTGTCGTGGGGCTGTAATAGATGCTTCCATGAAAACAGCAATGTGCTGCTTGGAAGTGGTCAAAAAAACAAGCAACATGTTAAGAATTACAAAGAAAGGGACGGGGAACAACAACAACAAGAAAGTAAAAGTTTTCTAACACTTTCTAAGCACCAAATGTGTTTCTTTGGTCTGGGTGCCTTTAGCATAAATGCATAGCAGTAGGCATGTTTAAAACCATAGCAAAATCAAAGCTAGAAAGCCAATATCAGATGAGGAAACAAAACCCACTGTACTAAAAGAAAACACCACTTTGCTCCCCATGCTTCTCCCAGCCTTCAGAAAGGCTGAGAGGAAAAGAACCAACGCAAGACAGTAGCCGGGGCACTACCGAAAGCATGCTAAGAATTGATGAAGACTAGTATGTAGAACTGTCTGCTTATGCTCTGACCCTCATTTGCACCTGTCTTCCCCTCTATTATCCTCCTAGATCAAATCTATTAATAATTGTTAAGCAGTTGTTGCAATGGCATGCTGAAAATCATTAGTCAGCAGGAGAGAGTGTTATCGCCAGAACTGTGACACGCACATGCAAAACGCTGGGTGAAAGAGATGGGGTGGCAGACTCTGTTGACGTGGTTTCCTAGCTGAGGCAATCGAGAGTACCTTGATGATCAGGGTTAGTTAGTTCTGTGATTAATGACCCTCATGAATGATACAACCCATGTATCAGCTGTACTGGTGAAATCTGCTAACAGCACAAGAGGTGTGGGTCGCTGTCAGTACAGAAGAGAACTCGACCGTCCGTTGTAAGTGGACAGCTGTGTAATAAAAGCAGGTAAAAATGTATTTAAAAGGCATGTCTACACACTAGGGAACTAGTAAGAATTTCAACTACAGATGGGAGCTTACAAGCTGGACTCTACAAGACAGACATGAGTGCCTGAGAAGGTCATGGGATGACCTATAGGCCACTGGTGCATGCAGCTGGGAAAGAAGCAAAAACAGTTCTTGGGTATAACGAGGGCAAGTGAGGGGTTTCCAGTACTACTACTACTTGCCTGAGCAAATCTCAACTGCAGCAGCATTCGTTGTTCTGATCACCTGTGCTCAGGAGATGTGAAACAACCAGAAGCAGAAAGAGCTGTTCAGGACAACATGGAGCTTGTCTTGCGAGAACTGGTTAGAAAGGGTTATGTTCATTAACCTAGTAAAAGAAAGACAGAGAGGGGATGGTTTTAATGAATGTGCGAAAGAAGTAAACAAAGATGGGAAAAGAGCTAGCTGCTACTCAAGCAGCATAACCATGAGTAAAATTGAAACTAGGTGGGTTTCAGTTCTGTGAAGAAGGTAGCTCTAAGAACAGCTTCTCAATAGGAATAATGTTCAAAGAAACTGCTTTTAAATCAAGACTGAGTCTACTTACGAATAGGATTATTTGACCTGGTTGCCTGCCTCAATAGAGCTTTGGGCTGATCTTCCTACTTTCTTTCTGTTCTATTTAGGGTTGCATTGCAAATCTCCCCTTGCCCAGAAGAGCTCTCCCTCTCTGACTCCCACAGTTTTCCTCTTTGTGCCACTCAGGTACCCATGGAAAACGGAGGCCAGCGAGGAAGCAGGGCTGGGTGTATTGAGCAGATCCTTCGCAAGACAGGGAGAGTGATTGTGGAACTGGTGTTCTGCCAGCAGGTCTGCCATATGTATGATGAAAGTTAACATGGAACTTTACTGTAAGGCAGCATTTTTAAGCACAGCAAGCATTTTTAAGCACGATGATCAATTTTGTTCTCTAGCATCTACTTGAACATCAGTAAATATGTTATTAAGAGGCTTGACAGTGTGCTCCTTTGCAATCAAGGCCAAGATGTAGCCAGATACTCATCTTAATCTCTCCAGGCACATTTCTAATGAATTTTTACAGTGCCTGGAACAAAGGTCCCTGGTCTGAAGTGGGACACCTGGATGGTAAAAGCAAATTAGAATAAATAATACATTGTGTTTATGATGGCAAATTGTCATCTAAAGACAGTGGTAAAAGCCTGTAGTATAGGCTACTGCTAGAATCCTATTAATAAAATAGCTTGCTTTAAATCACTCTCAAGGCTTAAGGTAGGGTGTTCTCTTGTTAGACAATGCTTTCTTTTGAATATTTATATTAAACGCCCTATTTATGTTCTAGCAAGAAACCACTCAATACTGAGAGGAACTGTATTTTGAAATATCTCCATTGTATTGCAATGTTTTTGTTATTCTGTGCCATAAAGTTATGGATAAACTTGTACTCAGCAGAAATATGGGACAAGGCCAAGGTTCTGTACCTGTTGCAGAGTTGCAGCTAGAGAGGAAAGAAAGACTCAGGGTAAGTCTACTGTCTCTTTGACTACTCAGTCCTCTACTTTTCTGGGTAAGCAGTCCACACTTCTACAGTGTCAACTTTCTGATCTTCTGTTTGCTGAAGGACCTTTGACTGGAGTAAAATTAAATTATCCCAGTTTTTATTTTGGTGATTCTTTTGAAGTTCACAGAGTTCTACCATATATGAAAGTCAATCACAGCAACGTATGCTCAGAAATGGATTTTAGTTTTCATTGAAATTCACATTTCTAGTCAACCTCAGTTCACTACTAAAGCATGCTGGTTTCCTTTGACACCTAGATTTTCATGTTCTTTTTAAGTGATTGAAATGTTGGTGGAATCCTGGCCCCTCTGCAGCACTGCAGAACATGCGTACAGCTGCACTGGAAAGAGGGCCAAAGGTGTTCGAAGCTCAAATGAAAGCAGTTTGGGTAGTGCAGTTGGCTTACTGCAGCCTTCTCAACTTTGTACTTCAGAAAGATATGTAACCAATACAGAAAAAAAAAAAAAGTCATCATCTTACACAATGTAACCACAAAGCTTTTGATTAATAATAATAAAAAAGACTGAATTATGAATTGTAATGTCCTGCTTTTTTTTTTTTTTGACTCTTATATGTGTGAAAATCATAGATATGTTTTAGTTTGGGGGAGTTATAGCATTGCTTCTGGAAAAAAACTTGGTGCAACAGTTTTGCAGACAATTATCTAATATTTCACATGCTCCAAATAGCTCCTGAATGGCAGACCAAGGAAATCTGAGTTAGATGGCATCAAAACTGACTGCATTAAGGTATTTATCAGGAATGCCTGAAGCAACATATGCTGGACTAATTTCCAATAAATCATTATTATCAGGTATGAAGTAAGTTCTCCATAAATTAATTAGTACGGTATTTGGACATTCATCTTCAACTTACAGATTATTTTCCTTTTTAAGGAGACAGCAGCATGTAAAATCTTTATTACTGCAATAACATGGCAAAAAATAGAAGGAATCAGTTAAGCGACTGCAATCGAGGTGAATTCATAAAGGCACTAATATGACAAGTCTATTTCAGTTGTTTGAGAATGAAACGATACGCACAGCCCAGGGAATGGGGATGACTGTGGTGCCTGCCTCTTCCACCATCCTCTTCCTTGCAGAGGAGAAGCACATCAGGCCAGCAGCAGAGCAGGACTCATGTCACCCCAGCCCTGGCGTGATGACCAGGGATGGACCAACAGCGTGAGTGCAGGCAACATTGCTTAACTTCCAGTTGGGTTCAGTGCAATCTGAAAGAAAAAGGCCTCAGCCCTCCCGTTCTGTCAGGGAGCATACTGAAACTCCCACCACAGGTTGCAAAGTCTGGAGGCCTGGTTTGAAGGGTGCCACTATCAAACTTTGGGGCATGGTCATAGGGATAAAAGTGGAGAGTGGAAGAGTTCCGGAATCTTCAGGATGTGTGGCATCATTATCCTCAGAAACTGCATCAGTCTGCTATAGTAGCTCCTACCACATTTGATTTGAACTTGAGCAATACCTTTTTTAGGGTAGAGAAACATTTTCAAAATTGCCTGAACATCACAGCATTTTTAAAAGGTATAATTTTCAGCTCTTTCATTGACTACCTTTTGGGCAAGTCAGTAGCTCACTTTCCCCTGATGTATTTGTCTGTGTCAGAGGGATAACTGTATTTGCCTGCTATCATGAAATGCTGGAGGGTCCTGCAATTTATGTAGTTTCAGATTGCGGTTTATCTTGATGGAGAACAGTATTCTCAGATACAAATATATTAATTTCCCTCGTGGAGAAGGAGGTTTTCAGGAAATAAAAGCCCATTCCTAATCAGGCAGGGAAATGAGGGCAGCATGGCATATCCAAAGCGAGATAAAATGTTTGCAATTTTAATATAAGATGCACATGCAAGTGTGTTGACTTAGCTTTTTGGAGGACAGGGAAATGTGAAAAATGGTAATATTATTTGACTCAAATTACATAGAATACTATTTCTAATTAAAAAACAACAAAAACAAAAACAGACCTGCTCTTGCATGTCTCAAAATGCATTGCCTGCTAGAGCGCCTGTACAACTTTTGGGGAGATCTTTATGTTAGCAACTACCTATTAAGAGGTAATTCTGCAATGGAAGTTTTCCTATATTAGGTTTCTCTTGAGCTTTGTTGTCCAAAACATTGTGTAGTGGGGAAGGAAGTAGAAACATCAGTTTTGTGTCAGATATATAGGTGCTGCATTGCACGTTATCTAAATAAAGTGGTTTATGAAGCCATTTGCTTTCCCCCCTGCTGGGTTCTTACACACTTGCAGAACACCAGGTTTCATCGGTTTGTAGCATTGCTGACCATATCACAGAGGAAGAGCTTCGCAATCAACGAGACTTAGATCCATCCTACTGGGTACGGATAGCTGATTTAAGAAGAGGCCAGGTCCACCTACAGCCAGGACTCATCTGCTGGGGGTCACTCAAAGGCTGTTCATTTCCAAGGACCTTCTCTGAAACCAGATCTCAGCTGGCACAGCTGGGGACCAGACTGACACTGAATCCTCCGCACTCCCCCACACCTGCAAGCTTCCTGGGTTGCCAAAACCAACACATTTGTGAAATGCTTTTTGGATGAATAGCATAGCAGTGAGAATTACCTCCCAGACTAACCACTGTCTGTTGGAAATCCCAACAGATGCATCCTTGTTCGCAGTGATAGTTCTCCTGTTAGTGTTGCCCTCACTTTTTAACATACTAATCCAAGGCTACCACTAAAATCTGTTAGGATGGATCTGCTAACAAAAGACTTTGGATTCACCTCACTTGTCTTTAAACACCTACAGCACACGCCTCTTCTTGTCTGAAATCCCATTTGTGTGAGAGAAATAGGCACTTTTATACCACAGGTCATCTCAATGTAAACTAGCGACCTAAAGTGGGTCACGTTAGTTGTGCTCCAGGAAGCCCATTTTTTCCATTGACTAAAGGCACGATTTGTTCAGGTTACAAGTGTTTTGATGTGATACATCACAGGAAGGATTTTTCGTTTAATGGATTAATTCTGTCTCATTTGCACCCAGTTCTTTCTCTCTAACAACAATGGAGCTGCACGAGCATACTTGAAGTCAAGTTTTGGTTCATTATCTCAGTATGTTAATGAACTCTGATTTTTTTCCTATATTACATGCCCAAAAGCTGGGTTTGAGGACAAATACAAATGTGTCTTATTCATCAGATCTGCTTTCTGATCAGGGATACAAGAAGGCTTTCACTGGGTACAGAACACATTTTATTCATTTCATGGATTTTATTTTGCATCTGATAGAAGTATTTGTTTTGCTGGATTTCCAAAACTTCTGGAAAAAGAAACATTGCCACATGCATGTCTTTCCAGAAAACAAAGAAACAAACCAAAGAGCCAAGGTCTCCAGCATGGTGCTGCTCCACTGGCAGCAGCAGAATTAGGCCACTTTGCACAGGCAGAGAACATAGCCTGAGCTGCCGTAGCTGTATCACTACGGATGAAAAGCAAAGGTAAAATTTCCGCTGACCAGGATTTGGTCTGAAAAAGGATGTCTACTCATCTGTGCACATAGTAGCACCACCTGAGGGCCGGGGCACATTTTATCTCCTGGTGACACAAATTAAACACCCTTTTGTTTCCCCCTGTGGCTTAGCCCTCCTTATTTTAGAGCTGTTGTATAACTTCTACAGAGAAGGGGAAGAGCATTTGTTTTCTCAGTTGCTCACACACAACAGTCCCTACTTTATATGCAAGAAAACAGGGTAAGCCTGGAAGAAACAAGAACAAGGGGAAAGCAGGCAGTATTAACTACAAATGAACAGGACAGTCCTTAGGAGGATAATTTGCCCCTTTCAAATCTGGTGCCCATATTAAAATTTCTCCCCACAGCACGTGCATGACTGATACTTACTCAGCTGATAGCGCAAACCAACAGCGACCCTGGCACCAATGCAGAGGCAATATTTACAAAAGGATGAACTATTTTCGAACAATGTCTCCAATGTACTAAGCACAAACAGGCTTTTCTTCAGCAGCAAGCATGCATGTTGTCTCGTTCCAACGATTTTGTTCGTGTACAAATGTATTCATTGTGGACAATGCAAGGAAAATGTCATTCTCTATTTATATCTGAGTTTCCCTTTGTCCTCTTTACAGCGTCTCAGGGCAGCGATGCACAGCAGAGCCTTGCTCTAAGCTCATGCTATTTTCCTCCCCATCTTCTTCCGAAGCTCTAGCAGCGCAGAGCAACAGAGAGTTAAAAGGCTCTCTACAGCAGTTTTTTTTCCAAGGCACAAAGATTGTTCTCTCTCCCTCCACTTCCCAGCAGAGAAGATCTAAGTCCTGCCTCTTGCTCCATCACTCAGAGTACATAATGGCCTTGGCAGCAGAGGATGTGGTGGTAGCAGCATTTTGAGCTGCGTAAGTGGATGCACCTGGCACATCAGCGTGAATAGGCTATGTTAAGGCAATTCTCCCACAGTAATGTATGAAACCATCCACTTCATGAGCAGCCTCTCGTGATAAAGGCTGCCTTTCTGTTGACTTGGATAAGTTCCCCACTATGGTCAAAACAGAATAATGGAAGACTTTGAAAGAAGAGCCCTTGCACGGAAAATAATTAATCTTGCAGTGGAGGAGCAGGGAGAAAGATTTAGTGACACTTGAAAACAAAAAACAAAACCCCAAGTCCTGTGACTAAACTAAAGCTTTGGTGCAGGCTTGCGCTTTATTTTGGTTGTGGAACAAATAATCAATCCTGAAAGAGTCATTCTTGGGCAGGTTGGCCACGTTTTTGAGTAGAAATTGGGAACTTTATTTTAAGTGACATTTTGGGGAAACACTGTTTTGCCTTTCAAGTATCGTGTGTTTTTCTCTAAGGTGGAAATTTCCACTGCTCTCAAGTGCAGCATTCCACTATGATAAGCTTCAGTTTATTGGCAAACTGATAAGCATTATTTTAGTACATTTAAGTACATCTTAAAAAAAATCAATTGATAGAAGTTCTTGCTTCTACAATTAAAATTACTTTCAATTGGAAGCTCAACCTTAAACAGAGTTTGGTTTTAATAGTTGTTCTGCAATCTTTCCAACTATGTGTAAACAAAGAAAATATTCATACATGCCTCGGATGCAACAGTGAAATGAATGTAACACATTCCACATGTTCTAAGAAATAGAAAACCTCACATTTCTAAAGAAAGAATATGTGACTGTCTGCCAGGGTGAGACTCCTGAGGCCTGCACGCTGACTTGAATGGATCTCTCAGTGAAGATCGTCCTTTGTGCAAAGACTCACGTCCAATTCTTTGTCAAGCATCAAAACCTGCGCTAATGCTTACGGACTTTCTCAAAAATTCGCTCTTTTTTCCCAGACAAAATATCTCAATCAGGTTGAAGCGATTTTGTTCTCTGAAAGAAAAGTTTATTTGAGAACTCACTAAATTCTCACTATTTGAGAATATCACTAAATGTTTTTTTTTTTAACCATAATGCATTTTAGATAAAGGTTATATATAACACCACATAAATGAACTCTTCTTGTAATTCATATTTCTAATAATACATGATTTCATATGCTTTAGCACATAAAAGATTAGATAGCTTTAAAATTAGAGCAGTCAAACTTTTAGCACAGCATGAGATGGAGATAAGGAGTATTCAGTCACTGAAAACATCTTTCCTTCATCACTTTCTCACCCTTAAAGAATTCAAAAATTGCAATTGAGCAATTTTTAACTACTGCACAAAAATAACTTGTATGAGCTAGAAAACATTTTAAGATCTTTCAACTTTAGGGTACAGAGATAAACTGTCATGCAAATGCATGCCTTATCATTACCATAAATTGATGGTTGACAAAAGTTTGTAATTCCGACATTTTGACAGATGATTAAAATCCCTAAGTGACTGAAAGCTGGGCAAAACCCTCAAGATTAAATGATCATCCATTATGGACGTTGCTATATATGCAATATATATGATTTCAACAGTTAGCTGGAAGCAATCATTCATTCTCATTTTTCATTAGTTTTTAGAGAGTAGCATCTCCCAAAGTTAATACTAGCATTGCCAAATAAGGGTAGTACTGAAATTTAAACAATTTGGTTGTAATATAGTTTATTATTTTTTCAGATATTCCTAACATTGCTTCATTACAATATTGAACATACTCAGGCAAACAGCTGATTAGTCCCCTTTCAGATAATGAAAAACCTTTGGAAGTGTTTTAATATGATTTGAGGCTCCAGTGAGCAAAGGGAAAAATATGCTCTTTTCAGCAAAGTTTTAAAAACTGTTTTCTCAATTTACAAAGAGCTTCACTATGTACTTGTCAATACAGAAGACCTTTCCTGCCAAGATGTATCATTTCATCTAAGGGCAAGTCTTGGAAAATACTACTCAGCAAGTTCTCTTAATCAGATGATATAAAATGAATGATTATAGCTAACAATATTATATGCTTTTGTTGTTTTTCCAGCAACTGGTATTACTGTTTCTTTGTAATTTCACATTTCTTAGCAACAAAAAAGTTTACTTTTGTTGTTGGAAGCTGTGCTAGGATTGTTTTCACAATCTGCTCAATTTGTCTGCCCGTACATCTGACAATCCACCATAAGCAATTGAGAAACATTTTTCTGCACAAGCTACATTAAGCCTCATGGCAATTATTGCTGTCTTGACTGATCATTCAAAACCATTTCTCCACTTAATCCCAAAGCCCAGAGCTCTTTCTTTTTAGGCTGTATATCTTACCATGTGGAAGGCGTGTTACCACTGTGGTCATGATCATAATACAGGTACAGGTGTAACTGGATCAATTAAAATTACATTGACTCAATGTTAGGCTATAATCACTCTGTTTGTTCCCTTCTCTGCTGGGTCAGTAGACCTCAGATACCGAGCTAGATTTACAGGCGATATTGAGCCTGTTATAAGAGCATGTGATCACCATTTTTAGATACCAAAATACTGAGTACGAGATGGTCCTAACTGCAGCTCTTCTTGGCCGACCACCTCTAATCTGGGCATGCATTTGAAATTCCTCTCTTTACATTTTGGTGGTAGTTCATTTTGCAAAGAAATTTAGGGTCTCCTTGGTTTAAATGTACTGTAGGGGTGTAACACTTGAAATAAGAAGCTGATCTGGGAAATAAGAGAGATTTCAGCAGAGACAGCTGATATTCAACATCTCAGAAATCATGCTGGGAGAGTGAATACTTAGCACTTTTCTTAGTAGCTACCAGATCTTTGTTTTATTCTGGACAGATGCTGTAATTTTCAGGCTACAGTGTCAGCTTAGTGTCTGAAGCAGTCTGTTCCCTGCCTTTAAGAGTCTGCCCCTCCATTTCTACCCACCCCATACTCCTTCAGCCCAGAGAGACCATTCCTTTTTGCAGTCCTACTCCACTGCCCTGGAGCCCTTTTTCTATGACACCCTCAGCTGCTCAGAATATCCTGGTTTGACACCATCTCTGCACACCACATTGCCTGGTAAGGTTTCTCAAGAGTTTCCAGGCTCTAACACGAAGGACTGGATAGCTAGCGTGTTTCAAAACATGCCACTGAACACTACATTGACTGAACATTTGCAGTAAAACATACTATACCATCTATAATGAGCTTTTGTTATATGATGATGCCTCAGACCTGGAATCCTGCCTATTATTTCTATTTTGGGCAGGATGCATCTGTACTTAACATAAATACCCAGCACTCAGGAGTGGTGAGAAGCAGGACATTTGAGCATTTGGACAGGTGAAACATTTGATGCTGTAGAAGGGAGCAAACCTGCACAACACACAAATTAAGTGGCTGTTTGTACTAGCGCAATGAAGTGTAAGCATTTGTTACTTATTTTATAGTCCATTGTGTCCATTTTATACTCCCAAGTGAGAAGGTTGCTTCATATAGCTGCAGTGATTTTGCAAGAAAGAAATCTACTTTCTGAGATGGCTGGCTCTAGAGACAAAAGCTGCACAACTAAATTCTCCATTAGTGAAATTAAGATTTTCCTCTGCAACTGTAAGCACTAGAAGTGTTGTTTGGGATTGGTGGCAAAAGCTAAATGACCTCAATAAGGTCCATAGCTCAGTGGCCAAGGACTCAGGAAGTTCCTGGCTAGGCTGGCGCTGCATGCATGAGTCACATGCATGCCACGGTCCCACCACTCAACAGCACTGCATCTTCTTGAACTTATATAACTATGTCACACATTCACAGATCCGGGCCAAACATTTCTTAGACATGTAGGGATTGGGAGAAGGGGCCAGGCAGATCTCACCCCTCAAACAATTTGGGAGTGTGCTTGTGGGGCCGTACAGAAACATAGCACCCTATTTCTCATCTTGCAGAGGTTGAGTGTTCCCCCTCTCTTCTGGCCAAATGTTTTAAGAAGGTGCTGGGCCACTTTTGAGTTTTATTTATACTTCAGAAGCTAATTAAAAAGAGTGGATTTTAGTTTTCATTTCAGTTTTCAATGAAACTTTAAAGACCAGCCATTTTTTAAGCAATGAGCAAATAGCCAGAAGAGAGGATAAAATCCTGGTACAAATTTTGGCTGCTGATAGTTTCCAGAAATTCGGCTGGCATCTTCAGTATAACAATCTAGAATGGGCTTAAGGGAGTTAATGGACCTAACCTCCTTCACCATGACAGGGATATCCAAACATCTAAAAGAGGGGGTAAATTTCACCATCCCGATTACTTTGTTTCAAGAGTTTTCCTGTAGTCAATTGCTCTTCCTGCAGAACAGGATGATTTGCTGATTAAATTACTATTTATTGCAATGGATTCCTGACAAATTTGGCCTCCAGGCCATATCTGTGACAATTCACTAAAACGTGGCTTTCACTTACTGGAGGACTTCACACCTTCTAGGCTGGGTGGTCTTGATACACTTCCTTGTGCAAAAGCTTCTGTAGGACAACCTTTCACTTCACTCCTTAGTGGCATTAAATTTGATAGCAAAACTGCTTCCACCCTCTTTATATCAGTAATTACATAAAGGTAGGTTAGAGCACATGGTTTCAATTTAGCCTTTAGTGGTTTTATTTGGCAGGGAAAAAAAAACTGTTGAGCGCTAACCTTGAATTAGAAGCTGACCTCTGAATTAGTCAGCCTTTTTCTTGTAAATGTGTTTTGCAGAGTATAAACATGAACCATCTATTTACATAATGTTAGTGACAGCCAAATGATTTCTTACAAGCATTAATGCTGGAAATCCCAAGCACTCTTTCATTGCTGGAGAATGGTTTATAACTCATGAGAATAATTTCTGCACCAAGTAACTACAAAGAAAAAATGCCGATAGTTTTCCCATGACTTTAGGATTTCTATAGTATTTCACTAAGGAACTAAGAGATGGTTTCACAGGACATGGTGGACTTGGCAGTGATAGGTTAAAGGTTGGACTAGGTGATCTTAGAGGTCTTTTCCAACTTAAATGATTCTATGATTCTATGACATGTCGGATGACAACGACCCAGCACCAGCTGCCAGAAGCCCACAGTGCCATTGCACACTGAATTTTACCCACCTTTCCTGTTTCCCGGTCTTCTGTGAAGCCAAGGGCAATGAGGACCAAGAGACGTTGGTTCTACTGAAGCTGAGATGCTCCTCAGACCAGGTCCAGCAGGTCTGCTCCTCACCTCTGCTTTCCCCACCAGAGCTGCACAAAGAGGGTCTGACCAGCAGGACCCCGCATATATGCTACAGCATTTCATGCTTGTTTGGAGCTCATGGTAGTGTCTTCTGGGTTTTCTGCTTTGTCTCAAATCCAGGAAAAATGAAAGCCATTGAATGTCATTTTGAGGTGCCTGTTTCTTCAGTTGTTAGCTTTGTTATTTTTAAGTATAAAATTTGATAAAACGGACATATTAAGTATGATGAAGAGCAAATCTGAAAAAGATACAAAGCACTTGTGTGGAATAGTCTGCAGGCTACAGAGATGATTAACAGTTTTTAATAGGTGGAAAAGTGACATTCTGAGCCTTGGTTCATTTTAGTTTATTTCTACCCACTTTGAACAGGGCATTTTGTGGATGTCATCACTTTTTGTTTGTTTGTTTTTATTGTTGAATAAACAACAGAACATCCTTTCTTCTTTCAAAACTCTATTTCCAGAAGGTAATATTTTTTTTATTATTGCAATAAGAGTACATACCATAGCAGAGCACTTCTAGTTTGCTCCACATTTATTGGCATGCCCTGCCATAATGTGCCATAATAAGTCTCTAAATTAAGATGGTATTTTTCATGCTTTCAGCAACAGCAGCAAAGTACTCTGCTCTTGGCTGTGTGTTATTATCAACTCCACCACGATTGAATTCCAGCCTTGGGCACTGACTGTGTGATGGGGCCTGGCTCTGACGACAGGTTTTAGCCCTTGTTTTGTCTGGCTGTATTTGCCCTGCCTAATTCACTGCAGGAAGCACAAAGACTCAGCTGAACAGAAGGGAAGTGCGTGACAAATTTAGCTATCTCTGAGCAGGTTGGGGAACCACAGTATAAAAAGGACATAAAACTATTAGAGAGTGTCCAGAGGAGGGCTACAAAGATGGCGAAGAGTCTAGAGGACAAGATGTATGAGGAGCAGCTGAGGTCACTTGGTTTGTTCAGCCCAGAGGAGAGCAGACTGAGGGGAGGCCTCATGGCGGCCTGCAGCTTCCTCACGAGGGGAGCGGAGGGGCAGGCGCTGATCTCTGCTCTCTGGTGACAGCGACAGGACCCGAGGGAACGGCATGGAGCTGTGACAGGGGAGGGTCAGGCTGGGTGTTAGGAAAAGGTTCTTCACCGAGAGGGTGGTTGGGCACTGGAACAGGTCCCCAGGGAAGCGGTCATGGCACTGAGCCTGCCAGAGTTCAAGAAGTGTTTGGACAACGCTCTCAGACACATGGTGTGATTTTTGGGTGGTCCTGTGTGGAGCCAGGAGTTGGATTCAGTGATCCTTGTGGGTCCCTTCCTGCTTGGGATATGCTGTGGTTCTATGATTCTGTGATTCTATCTTCAAATTATGGCTTACTACTTGTTCGCAAAGTAGAATAAAGTGACTTCTGTTTAACACAAAGGGTAAGAAGAACTTTTCTCTGGGCAGAGGGTATTAGCCCCAGCAGTGCCTCCAGTAGGTGGGAATAAGAAACAAAGCATCTGAAGACATCTTAGATAACCACCAGCAGGCCACTCTCCACTGCCCATCACCGTTTGCTAGCTCGTATCCTCAGTGGGAGCACTACCACGCCTTTGGTACTGGGAAGCAGTTGGAAGGCAGGCTACAGGGAGCATGGATGGTGTTTCTTTGTTCTTCAACTTCACCAAAAACTTGGTTCAGAGAAATTCACCTTGTACTTTGGGCAGCATGGGCAGCGTCCTCCGAGGTTGGACACAAATAGTGTCACTACCACTACTAAAGCAAGGCAAACACCTTCCCCTCCCTTTGGAGGAGGAATATGGTGAATTCCAGCTGGGGACATGATGCAGTCCTCCTGTCATGACAAATGGCCAGCAGAGATGTCCAGCAGTGTCCATGTACCATGCGCCTTGACTCTCGCAGGTGCATCCCCTGCCTTTCTAACAAGGCTGGGGCTGATGAAGCTTGTCCCTCCTTCCTTTGAAGGTCTTTACTGTGCAGCAGGAAGGCTGTCATGTAAATAAACCAGCTCCCTCCAGGACCAGAAGCCAGACTGAGTGCCCACGAGCATTCATTCCCTATGCTCATTTATATTCATTTTGTTCATTTTACTCATTGGGGTCAGATACAAAAGTAGCGTCACTTCACAAATGGAAAAGCAACCCCTCCATCTCATTTTAGGATGACTTTCTGGCAACGCAGCACTGTGAGGTTGAGGCATGTTTCCTTCTAAGGCAGGAGAAGATTTCTGAGTTTTACCAAAGGCTGTAGAAGTTCTCTGGCAGTCCTCTGAATTCTCCAGTTCTGGGCGTGGGCACACCTGATGGGAAATAAAGTATTGCTGGCTATTTCTCTTCAGTGTGCAGCTCTTGAGCTACACAAGGTTAGCAGGTTGCACACTCCTCTTCTGCTAGAAGAGCTCCTTCTCCAAAGGAACAGAGTTGAGTGGAAATTTTAATGTGGTTAAAACATGATCCACTTGGAAAAAAAATATTGTGGTCCTTGCCTGGCCTATGAAAAACATTTCTGTAAACAATAAGCTTGCCCTGTGTTTCAGGATAAATTACAGATCACTGAAAAAACCTTTCTAGGTAGTTAATGATATACACAAAGGACGGGAAAAGTTCTTGTCCTTTGTGCATGGCTTGCTTTGTGCCCAAAATTGAAGTGCTCTGCTTGCTCTGGATTCCAGTGATAAGGTCCCTTGCAACCATTACTTGCTTATTTATTTGTTTATTTTGTATACAGGGAAAAATGAGAAATCTTAACACGAGTGTCTCAATCTCACTCACCAACACCATCAATAATAGGGCGTTTTTGGTAGTGGGTCAGGTTTTTTTAAGCGAAGGAAGTGACACATGGTCCCTGTGGCAGCTCCTCTGCCTGCACAACAAGCAGGAGCATGGCACGGTGGGGACCAGGTGAGCTGGAGCGCTGCTGACTCGCTTCCTCTCTGCAGCTCTGGGTATGGAGCTTTGAATTATCTTCCGGCTCTGTGATGGGCAACACCAACGGCAACTTTTGTACGCTCCTGTTGTCTCTAGATACCTCTGATTGGATTCCTCTCGGCATAGTTTAACATGCTGACTGACTGCCAAGTATTTTTTTTTAATCCTAAATGCCTTTCTGTTGCTAGGTGGAATTTTTTCTGCCTTCAGATATAAAGTGGCTAATGGGATACATTTCATAATACGTCAGCAAGTACAAAACACTATTATCATATCTCAGTGCCCTTTAAATATTATCAACCTGCACTGGAAGGATGGGATAGTACTTAAATTAGACATAATAAAGAAAGTAGGAGGAATTCTTTGTTCTTTGCTAATCACATTTTATAAGTTTAACAAGGTTTATTGCATTAGGGAGATGAGGTTAAAGCATGTTGGGTTTATGCAGGAATGAACGAACATCCAACAGCAAACATTAGGTGTCGGGACTGAGGTGGGATTTCGATGCTGTAAACCTTATCCCGCTGTGACACAGATCTCCCTTCACACTTCCATGTTCACAACCACATGGGAACATGTGTTCACCCATCCCGTCTGGAGAGAGATTGATTTTTCTGTTCCTGCTGCTCCCTCCTCCAGGTCTGTAGCGATAGACAAGACAAAAAGTCAACCCAGAGGAAAGCAAATGACTAAAGAAGTCCCGTGGACAAAAGGGAAGAGGCAGAGAGAAGAAATAGAAGGAAGCGGTGGATTGGGAACCATGAAATTTGAAAAAGATTTTTATGAGAAAACTTATAAGCAAAATGCTGTTTGCTTTGCACAGTGAGAATGGGTTGCCTGTAATTGGAAGTGCGAGGTGAACATTTCTGAAGATATTTGCTGAAGAAGAACATTGTTGAAGATTCAGCAAACCGGAGATTTCGCTACAAAGTGCCATCAAGGCCATGCATTCCTGTGTGCTGCCGGAGTGGCCATTGCTAGCAGGCAGTGCAGCTGCTGGCAGGTGGCTGATGCAAAGCACTCCTGGCTTTCGTGTGTGGCACTCTTGGTGGAGCGGGTCTGTCTCTGTGGCTGGCTTTCCTCACTTCCTTTAGTGCACATGTCTTTGGGGACGTCCCAAAGTCCTGCAGACTTCTGCTTAAGGAGCTGGTCTACAAGCCATATGCAGAGCCTGTGTGAAGGGGACGGGGTGGACACTGACATTAAACGCCTTGGTACAGCCTAAATGCAAATCAAGAAGAAAAGTGATTTCAATAAGTAAATGCAATTGCCATTTTTGCCTTTTAAGCTTCTAACAAGCCGCTCAGAAGCCTTTGTGCTACTGACAGCTACTCTTGGTTGTTAGGTATTTAAACCACAGACCACCTTTGTGGGTTCATGGATTGTGGAATACATAAGATTTACGTTCTTCTCAGCTGCTCTCAGGACAGTGTGTGAGGTGTGGCAGTGTCCCCTGTGTTCCTGCAAAAGGCAGGAGCCAGCACAGCACCAGGGTGTCTGTACACAACCCCTGCTGCCACGCTCCAGCACCCCACGGACTGATAATTTCAATGCATGTGCGTAAGAAACTTGTGTCACGAAGGTTTGTCTGTAAAAGTGCATTTAAAACAGTAGGAGATTTGAGTTAGTTGTAGTGTGATGCTTTTTAGTATCAAGACATAAGGGGTTTGTTAGTATATTGAAGCTGTAAAAAACAAACAACAAAAAAACTTGCTTATAATATTCTGAAAGTTATCTTGCTGGTTCTGTTCTTACCCAATATTTGGAAGTGAATTAGCAAAATGCTTTGTGCTCTGGGTGGATGTGTTATTGGCATTTTTCAGTACGTTTAGTTTTTCTGGTAAAGAATTTTAGCTGTAATATAGGAGACTTCTAGAGACTGGCAATATCTGTGAGCTTAACTGACAGTGTAGGGCCTAGGACATAAGATTCCTCTTGAGCACTTGTTCACTCTTGTTAAAGAAACGCCAAGAGGTCTCTGTAATTTTTGATCTTTCTGGCTGAAGGTAACATTTATTTATTGTAGCTTATATAATAAAGAGATGAATGAACTCTGACTCAGATTTTGCTAAAAAATGTGTTTTGATCTGGAAGAACTCTAGATTCAAATAAGAGTAGAATGAATATCTTAAAAATTACGAAGAAACTAAACTTGGTTTTAGTATTGTGGAATAGTATGTGTCAGAAGGGACCTCTAGAGCTCATATGGTCCAACTCCCAGCTCAGAGCTGGACCATCTTCTGCATTAGTTCAGGCTCCTCAGTGCCTTGTTCAAGTGAGTTTTGAATATCTCCAAAGATGGAAATTTTGTTTTTGTACACTCTCTTATTCAAATAATTTCCAAAGAAACAATTCACTCAATGTTTAAAAAAAAAAAAAAAAAAAGGGGTTGCCTGACAGTGTAGGAATTCTGTTTTCAATGGCAAAGTTTTGTTTCTCTTTGAAATTCCTTGACATGTCTGAATAGCAAAGAATAATAAAAGAAATCACCATTTATACTGCTGCAGAAATAAAAGTATAGAAAAAGTTAAATCCCATAATTATTTTTAACAAACAAAAATGAAGTTCTCATGACACTCTCAACTGTGAAAAATGCATTTGTAGGTATGAATCTGGATATATGAAAAAATGTTCCATGCCAGTCATTGGAAAAAAAAATCAACCAAATAAAAGTCCTCAAAATACGTTACACATACTGAGTACTTTCACAGCTTTTTAATGTTTAACATTACAAGTCCTTGGCAAAACTGAGTGCCTATCAATGGACTCATTGACTCAAAACCTGAATCAGGAAGAGAGGGACTATGCAGAAGAAAGGTTTCTTTTCCCTACATTTTAAAATTTTTTGAGAAAACTATTTAAAAAATCATTGAAAAATCAGAATGAAATGTTGAGTTTTTTTTTTTTTTTTAAAAAGAAACCAGTTATCTCAGGACACTTTTAAATGATTATTTCAAACAAAAGAATCTAGATTAGATATTGCAGCCATTTCATTGTTTTTTTATTTAAGATCTACAACTGTTAATATAAACTGTTTTTGTTTGGTTGGTTGGTTTTTAACTGAAACATTTCAGTTTTGTCATGAAAATGTCACTGGAGTAGAACAACTCCCCCAGAACAGTTTACCATTTCTGGTCCCACTTGTATGCCAAGGGCTGTGCAGACCGGTGCATCAGCCCTGCTGGAGATCACAGCATCACGGGATGGCTGAGGTTGGCAGGGACCTCTGGGTCCATCTGGTCCAAGCCCCTGCTCAAGCAGGGACACCCACAGCTGCTTGCCCAGGACCACGTCCAGGTGGTTTTTGAAGATCTCCAGGGAGGAGACCCAAAACCTTTCTGGGCAGCCTGTGCCAGTGCTCTGTCACCCTCACAGCACAGAAGTGCTGCGTGATGCTCAGAGGGAGCCTCCTGTGTTCTAGTTTGTGCCCGTTGCCTCTGGTCCTGGCACTGGGCACCACTGAAAAGAGCCTGGCTCTGTCTTCACTGCACCCCCCTTTCAGGTATTTACGTACATTGATGAGATCCCCCTGAGCCTCCTCTTCTCCAGGCTGAGCAGTCCCAGCTCTCTCAGCCTCTCCCCATGGGAGAGGTGCTCCAATCCCTTCGTCATCTTGGTGGCCCCCCACTGGACTCTTTCCAGTACATCCAGGTCTGTCTTGCACTAGGGGGCCCAGAACTGGACACAGTCATGGTTTCAAAATTCTTACTTCCACGTTCTTCCTTACTCTTTCCTGCCCACCCTTGGCTGTTATAACTCTCATCTTTTCTCCCACAGGAAATGTAAAGTAATGTAAGGGAGAGTCTTGCATCAAGTATCTCCTACATAAATCTCCTGTACCAAGTATATTGCCCACACACATTTGGAAAGATGGATAAGTACAAAATGCTTCAACTGTCCAGGCATCTCATCACATTTACATTTATAGCTATTGCCAAAAAAAAAAAAAAAAGAAACCACCAACAACAAGAATAAAAACCAGCTATCTTGTTTTTAATCTCTGAAAAACACAATGACGTAGTTTGAACCACTTTTTCCTACAGCTTTTCTATACAAGTCACCTCTTCCAAACCCATCCTACTCAAAAACCTCTCAGGAATAGGTCCTGAAGTGAAGACCAGTCCAAAATGTGTTAAAGGCTAAAAAGAGAGAAACAAGGCACAGGATCAGGGCCATCCTATGTAAGAACCAAAGCTCAGTGCTGGCCCAAATCCACGATTGCTATGAGTTGTCCCAGCTCCCCTGGCTGTTTAAGCACGGCAGTTTTCACAAACTGAGCATGCTGGTCATCAGCACTCTGATTTGGGGGCTGCAAATAAAAATAGACAGGAGGCTGTGGACCAGGTCGTTCCACCACACTCAAATGCAGGGCTTGCAGTAGGGTGGGAAAAGTCTGCATGCCCACCTCCGGTGGCAGAAGCAACAAAATAGGTTTTGTGTGTTGCATAATTCAGGATCCAAACTTAATCCAAAATATTTGGACGGCGTCCCGCCCCATGCTTGCTCGGTGGAGCTGGAGATGCATGCCAAGAGCAGCACCAAGCAGCTGTGGAGCCCGCGATGGTCTGGCTCCCAGGCTCCAGGCCCTGCACCTGCACGGAGGCACAATCCAGAGCCTGTGCAAGTCAAAGGGACCCTGTTTTTCAATCAGCTCTGGAGGCAGCTGAGGTTTGCCTTGGTGAAAGCAAAGCATGGAATGGCTTCCAGCCCGTGTGCTGGTTCCAGGGCTGCTGCATTTGTCCAGGGCTTTGGCAGCGCCTTGCGCTGAAGCTCCCTGCCCACTCTGCCTGCCTCTCCCACCACAGCTCTCCAGGTCATTCATTTCTTGCAGCATTTTCTTCCATTGACCACTGGGAAGCATTTGGCAAATAACTGCTGCTTTAGAGATGGGAGCTCAGCTTAACCTCCCCTAGCAGCACGATGGGTGCACGTACAGCCTTCATACACAACTGTGAATGTTTGTTTGCCTTTCAGAGCTGCTTACAACCCAAGATTTCATTTTAGCTGGTATAATGGGCTTGCATCATTACAAACAATTACCAGTCATTGTTCCGTTTGGATTTCTCTTGCTAATTAGCTTCACTCTGACAAGCTGTATGGCCCATAACCTAACTCCAAAAGGAGTATCTTCCCACAGCGAACACAGAGTGGAATATGAATAATCAGTTTAATAATTGTAATTGACTTAGCTTCTCAACACCAGCACATTTGTCGACATGCTGCCAGGGTTCCCTGGTAGGACAGTCCCGCTCTGCTCCAGGTTGCTCTCGCGAGAGGAGTGAGACCTCCTGGCTGCATTTCCAAACCTGCAAACACTGTGCTGGTCTTACACAACTTCCAAGAGCCTCCACTTCTCATTCTTGTGGTTTAGTGTGGGCATTCAGCTCTTCTCTTTCTTATTTGGTCTTCTCTCACACTCTCCTTTCCCTCTCTCCCCTCTCATTAGAAAGGCAGCAGTGATGGAGGCAACATTAGCTCCTAGGGAAGCAAAGGAAATTCAGAAACGTGAAGGGGACAGCTCTGCAGCACGGTTCAGACAGACCCAAGCACCTTTGCTCCCCTTGCTGAGCTGAATATTTGGGTGGCAAACCTGGGCTGGAAGCCATTTCTTAGCAACTTGCTGGGTCTTATCTGATAGCCCCCAGCAGCAGCCCCTCTCAGACAACGTTGCTCCAACAAACGCGGCAATACAGCTTCCAGGCTGCGGTTGCTTCATGTCTGGCTGGCTTGAGGTGTGGCCAGAGGGTCTGGCTCTGCTCCTGCCTGTTTGTTAAGGCTTAATCTAGGGCCCCCCTGCAAGTTCCCTTTTCCACCACACATGCAGAAGAACTCATCTTCTGCTCGCTAGGCAGAGCAATCCATAGTGTATTGCTCTGGCTACCAGGTAGCTGGTTTTATCCACTTTTAAAGCTGCTTTTCCAAGCTTTGGGGAAAAATATTAAAACAAATTTGATCGCACACATCTGCAGCCACCCCTCACCAGGTGCTGTGGATACAGGTGGGCGCCCGGCGCTGCGGCTGGGAGCACCGGCAGCTCCTGGCATGGAGGGCGAAGCCATTTGACACCACCGCGCTGTGCCCAGCCTGGTGCTCCCCTCTTCTCCCTCCTTGACCTGCTGCTGCCTCTGCTGCTTGCCTCGGGGCCTGCTCGTGCTCCTGAGCCAAAGAAAACAAAATAAACTTCGGTGCGCCGGCAGCCAGGACCTCCCCGTGTCCTCCTGCAGAGAGGTCCCCTGCTCTCCCTTCCAGCTCTCCTCTGCAGTTGCTCTGCTGCAAATGCACCTTCCCCAAAGAAGGGTGGGAAGGGAGGAGGGAAGATGTATGTTAGCCCTAATGTTTCCTCATCTCATCTGGAAATAGATACAACAGAAGGATCAAGCTGGCAGCGCATGACTCTTCTATGACTGTCTAATGCTGATTTTTCTTTCCCCTCAGTTATCTTCCCAATTGATTCACTCCCTGTTAATAGCAAAAGCCGCCTCTGACACCAGATTTCACCTGAGTGACTTTTTGTCTTTTTCTTGAATGTCATCCGCCTTTTATTACAACCGCTCTCGAGGTGCCCCGTTCGTCCTGCCTGGCCTCCAAACCACCTCCGCATCCACCGTGCGTCACAGCCTCGTGCTAGCACATGTCGTCAGCACAATGCTCACACGGGCCAGGAGCATGCCGTTAATGAAAATGTTAAAACAATATCGGTCCCAAACCTCCTATTCAAAAAACACTGCCACGTAGCGTCTAGCCTGGCATTTCCACCCTCAACGCTCATCGTCTCCTCTTCTCTCCAACGATGCAGTCCCTCTGCTCATCTGTTTTGTCTCCAGCAACATCAGTTGTTTCACACTTGACATCATAGCAAATACATTAAAGTAGCCTAGATAAAGGAAATCTGGCAGATATCACCTGTCTGGAAAAATAATTGTTTTATCAAAGAGAACCATCGAGTCAGTCTGGCATGATGTACCTTTGGTTGCATTTTATCCCATTTTTGATGTGCCTTTGCATTTTTAATTAACCTGCCAGGCATGTTCCAAAGCCTTGCATACCAGTGAGGTCAGAGTTACAAGGACTACAGCTGGCAGGATTATTTTTTAACCCCGCACAACCAAACGTGTTGTAAAAGTTATCTTGCTGTCACACAGTCCCCTGCCGCCTCGATAGATTTACAGAAATGGTTGCTATTAGATGTGCCACCTCTGATGCTGGTATTTCCAGAATGGCTCGCCTCCCCAGCAGAAATGCAGCCATGCTGGGAGCTCTGCTTCCCCCACGGTAGCAATTCCATTTCCATATCCTTGTTCCCATTAACCAGCCTGCTTTTGCCCCTAGGATTTGTCTTCCTAAAATGAGAGCAGAGGTAAAATACTCCTTTGATTTTAGGCCATGCCTAGATTATCTTTAATCTCATTTACTGCACAGCAGCCTGACTCTGGTTTTCTCTTACATTTATGTTTGAAGTTTTCCCCATTTTCTTCAGAATACTTTGCAAGTTCCAGCTCAGGTTTACTTTTGACTGTCCCCACTTTATAGTGGCATTTCTTGACCTCTGAATGATTGCTTTATTTGCTGATCTGGTCTTCTCTCTCCCTCACTCCTGTGCCTTGCAGTGGGCAGGCAGGGTGCAGGATCCCTCACCTCCTGCCTGCCCTGTGCTCCAGCCTCCACCTTCTCCACCTGAGCTGCCTTTGCTGACCAGCATCACCTCACTTCATCAGTTTGCCTGCTGGAAAACTGTCACATACCTGTTTGTGTTTATTTCCCCATTTGCTTCAAACAGTGAGATCTGCTCAGTTCAAAGCTCTTTGCTGTGACTAGATCCACAGTAAATTAATTGCACATCAAAACAGCACCATCTTGTACTAGTTCACTGATGAAGATGCTTGCTGGTTGTCACATCCCAGAAGATCTGGGTCCTACCATTCCTAGCATGAAGCATCATCGAATAATGCAGTCTGCACAGATTGCCAAAGCACTGACTGAAGATATGAATATTTTCCAGAAGAGTTTTTATCTCAGCCAAAAACACTGAGTGGCAGATAAAGAAACAAACACAAAGCACATTTCTGACCCCGCAGCTTTGTTCCTGCCCAATTTCCAAGCCCACATGTGAGCATCAGAAGTGCAAAAGCTTCTCAACAACATGTTGCCAGAAGCTCTTAGGCCGGGCAATGCGGGGCAGCTGGGGCAGTGCCTAGTTATCTGTCCAATGTGCTCTAAACATCAGCAGAAAATCCTTCTCGCGACCTGGAGGCCGGGAGCGGGCTAAGTCCAAGTGATGTCAGAAGAGATTTTCCTTGACCGATCTTGTCTGTGCAGGCGTGTGCACATCACACCCTCTGAACAAGGGGTCTGCCCTGGCCTGGACGAGCTGGGATCCGCCTCAGGAGCACGTCTCTCGAGATCTGCTCGTTGTTTTATCTAGCCTCATCAATTTGCTGGCTGTGTCAGCTTAGTGCCTAATGAAAAATAACTTCTCCTCCCAAGAGCAGGTGCACTATGAGTAGCTACTGTGAAGGAGAAGCTATAGTTGGTTTTTTTTTCCCCTATTTGGTTACATGAAAACATCTTTTTACAGGAAGAGCAGTTGTTAGGTGCTTGCAGTGGGAAGCTGGGCTTTTAGGGTGACTGTTGCCAGCTCAGACCATCCCCATGCAGTTTGTGGGCGCACAGCTTTCCAGAGGCCTCCCTGTCTCAGCACCTGCTGGGGCGAGGAGAGAGGAAGTCTGACTGTAGCAGACAGCCTCCCACCAATTTTTGGTGAAAACGTGCAGGGTGTTGCTGTCAGACAGACCGGTGAATAGGCAAGGGCCCAAGGGTAGGGTGGAAGGAGAACAGGCTGGAGACAAACGTCCCTGTCCCTTCCAAGCAGGTCCCAGCACCCTGGCTTCCCATCACTTAGGACTGATGGCTTTTTTTTTCTCCTGGATCAGCTCCTCTTCTGCAATTTTGAGATCAAGCCACATGTCGGAGGACTGTATGGTGATTCTAGCCCAAAGGAGCCGTGGATGCACCCTGAAAACAGCTGAGGGCTGAAGAAGCTGTGGAGCCAGCCCATGCGCGGTACAGCCTGGCCTATAGGATGCCATAGGACAGCAGTCAAACAAAATGTGTGAGAGGTCGGTGTCATGCTGACATGGTCTTTTCTCTGAGAAGAAGAACTCTCTCTGAGCAGAAGAACCTTAGCAGAGCCAAACCCACGTCTCTTGTTCCACATTCAGTGGCTGGATGTGAAACAACAACTACATTGTGAAATACCATGGGTCTACTGAGTAGCTCAAAACATGTCAGTGCTGCCTTCTGGTTGTATCAAGTCACACTGATTTTGCTTGAGTGCGTGCCTGGATGGAACAACAGCGGTGAAAACAAAAGGACGGGGCCAGGGCTTGTCTGTGCACTACTTTATCTTCCTGCCTTTCCAGCACACCCATGGCAGCGGTGTCTGGGTGATAGGTGCGTCTCTTTACAAAACAGGAAGACCGTGGGCTGGCCTATAAATTATAAAGCTATAAATTACATGGGCTTTCAGTGCCTCCCAGCCTGAGCTGTTCGCTAGGTCAGGGAGGCACTAATGGAGGGTACTGGAGTGGCCAGCATTAGGGCAATGCCTGTTATTGCATTAGGAGGGAATAGCTGGGACCTGAGACCCAGAGGGAAAAAGAGTACGAGGAAATGGAGCACCAAAGGCATCGCTAGCTGCACGCACACAAAGATGGCCAATGTATAAATAACCTGACCTCTTTGTTCTGGTGAAATGGCACAAGAATTAAGACCCTGATTCAGGAAGAAACTTAAAATGCATGACTACACTTGGCAGAGCTGAGCAGACCTATTGACACCCATGGGGCCCGAAGGCATTTCTGCTTTGTGACCCTTTGTGCTCACCTGGGAGAGCAGCTGATGGAGGCATCCCGCTGCCAGAGCTGCCCCTAGGTTAATTACTGCAGGCAAATGAGCGAAAGCATCCCATTTTTTAGTGGGACTTGTCAAGAATACCCAGAGTTCAGTGAAGTACTCTTTCTCAGCTAAGAAGCTTGCAGCTGAAGAGAAACCTCAGGAAAAACAGTAATCTGATAATAGTTAGCAACTTGGAAACAAAGCTGGCATGTAAAGTCAAAATATTAGACAAGGTGTTAGAACATAACCCTGACAAATGCAGCCCAGAAATTTGACAGTAAAAGAAAAGCAAAACAAAACAGAAAAATAGAGATGAGCCAGCAACAGGGCAGTTCACCTCCAGTTTAGCTTCACTCTGCACATGTATGGACTCTCACCTTGGCAAAAACCCACCCAAAGTTGTGCTTGTTCAAAGGAAAAGGCTTGCCATCAGCCTCTGGAGGCTAGATAGCCTCCAGCCTTGGCAGCGTTGATAAAGTAGAGCTTCCTGTGAAGAAGAAATGCTTTGCTGGTTGCCTCGGGTGTGGAGTAGCACCATTTATGAATTCTTTTTTCTAGCTCTTCGTCATGGAGACTTACAAAAATTATATCTAAAAATTATTTGTAAATATAGACCATATGTCTTTCTTAACTTTTGCTTTCATCTTTGTAGTAAAGAGAGAAAAAAAAAAAAAAACAACTGTTTTCCTCATGCTGGAGGTGGGGAGCAAACCTGGAGAAGGTGCATCACTGACCCAGCATTGCCCAACCTGCAGCCAGCCCATGGTCCCCCGTTCCTGGGATCCGCAGCAGATACACATGTCTCAGGGAAGACGTACAAGGATGTTTTTTAAGAGCCATTTGTTGCTGTGGGGATGACTAACAGGATTTGGTAAGCGACTTTGAGCCCAGTGGGGTGTCAGAGTGGGTTGTGTGCCACCGGGTTAACAGCTGGCTGCGGAGAGCTGGAAAAGCAGTAATCCAGCAGGCTTTCTCCCAGGTGAGGAGGGAACAATAGGATGCAGTGTTATCCACCGGAAAGTTTGCAGTGGCCGTTTGGGCACCTGTAGGAGGTCCAGCCACTCTCCTTTGTCCTAGGAGTACCTGGAAAGTGAGGAGCTCTCAAATGCGCATCTGTCCCTTTTGTCTGTACTGTGTTTTCACGCATCCAGGGACATCATCATTCCTCCCTGTGCCTTGCAAGTATACATAGTTCCTAAAGCAAACACTCTAAAAAGTCTGGAAGCATAATCTAAGTTTGCATTATAAATCTTCTTATGTAGCTTAGTCATTAGCTACCACAGAGCAATTAAGAGCTAACAGGTCTATCAGAGACAGCCAGTGTCTTCTGATTGCTTTCTCCAAGCTCCCAGCACCATTTTGGCTGCACTGGATGGCTCTCAGCCTCGCCCTGTCACAGAGTATTATATGGCAGAAATTCTACAGCCAACTCTTCTGCAGTCACACACTGCATGCCTCCTGTGTTTATATTGTTTCACACTGGGAGCCATGACGTTGAAAGCCACACCACCCGCCTGTTCCTCATGCTCGTCCCGTGAGCATCACCCTGGTGTCCCAAAGAGGTGTGAGTCTGCAGAAGAAGCCAAGAGGCAAGGTTCATCTTTTTGTTCTGAGGTAATACAATGCCCGGCATGGCTATTTTTGGTCCATGACTCAGGGCACAACTATGTTAGAAATAAATAAAATGAAGAAGGAGAGCGTCTTTGGGCCCATATTTGACACTTGTATTCCAACAACACTTGACATTATGTAAACCATACACATTGGTATGGTAGTTATTTTGACTCATCCATCTAACAATAATTTTATTTTAATCAATATTTATTTAACTTACCGGCTAGACAAAAGCTTCCTAATTTCTTCATCTGATTTAATTGATGTTCGCTGACAGAATGAAGCTAGACTGGATAAGACAGTACAAACCGTACCGGTCTTCTTCATCTTCAGGTCGCATCTCTTCCAACGAGTTCTGTGACTATCACATAGCCAAGGCACATCTCACACATCACAGATGAGCCGAGACAGTATGTGCCTGTATACCTCAGGACAAGAAGCCAAGAAGCACAACAAAATGGTAAGTGTTGACACAATAATTAGCATATTGATTCTTATTGCAAATTAACTCTTGATGCATTGTGAAACACTTCACAGTTTCAAAGGACTTCAAAGGAGCCTGTAGTGTCTTATAGGCACCACAAGAATTAAATACATGTCTTCAGTTGTAATATTAAGATATGATTCTGGGTGAAGGATCATAGAAAGAGACATGCAGGTTAAGCAGATAAAAATGTATACCTGATATTCCCCTCCTGTCCAAACAAGCACCATAAATTACATTCCTGAAGGAGCTTTCAGGCTATAGATATTTCAGGCCTTCTTGGAAGAAACTTTTTGTTTTTTCTTTGAAGGAAAAAGCCTCTACCCTGTGTCACCTCAGCCTCGTGCCAAGGGAGAAAAGTGGCTGCAAGCTGAAGGATTGAATCATGAAGCTTAACCTTAGCCCAGTACTCCATTTGTCTGGAAAGAAAAGTTCATCTTAGCAAACCAAAAATAGACTGGCTTTCAGAGGAACTAATTTTTCAAACTCCGTCACAAGTGCAGAGGAAAAAATGAAGTCTCACATTTACATACGGAGGAGTCACAAAGAGACTCTGATCCTGAAGTCAACACATGGAAAAGCTTAAGTGAAGCAATGCCACGGCTGTGACTTGCTGCACAGATCTGTTCATACCCAGCTCTCGCTGCCAGCACGGGAAGTCTTTGTGAGATGATGAAGTGCAAAGGGTTGTACTGGCTCTCAAGTCCAAAGTCAACTGATATTAGTAGAGGGTGGAATAATTTTATGACCATTAACAACCGTGTGAGCCAAGACAAAAAGCTGCCAGCCCTCGTGCCACAGCAAGCTTCAGAACCACCTCTGCAAGGGGGAAAATGGTCCTCCCTCCACAAACGTACTACAGCATTGTAAAAATTAGCTTTCTGCTGGACCTACAGGCTGACAGGGCAGAGCTGCCTGCAGTGCTGGAGACGGACCATTCCTTCCAGAGGCAAATCTGACACAGGGAAGCACGCAATGGGACACCTAGGTTTGAGCATAGGTCCAAACACAGCATAGCAGGGTTGCGAGTCCCAGCACAGCTGCTTACAAAGGGAGATGCCTGATCATGGTAAAATTTTGGGAACAAGCTACCATACTCTAATGGAAAGCTCTGACATTCATCAAGAAGACCAAAGCTCATACATGGTGCCTTTTCCCTTTCCTCCAGCGATATCCTTTGCATGCTGTTCACCTAGATGTTGCCATGCGCTAATGCTACCATAGTCTTTTGACAAAAAACACCAGCTTGCGAGCATATTCAAGTACTTCAGATAAGTACTTCTGGGAGGGACAGAGAGAAAAGGCCATAGAAAGACCCAGGCTCCTTCAGAGGTGCTCCAGGGAACAGGAGACAAGTGAAGAAACTTCATCTTCTGCAAAGGCACTCAGGTCAGCTCAGCATTTGTTTAAGCTTGGTTTTCTATGGAAACAAGCTGAATAAGGTCAGACACAGCCTGTACAGAAGCTCTTGAAACCGTTGACTGGTTTCGATCAAGTATGACAGGAAATGAGAATCTCTGTGATTGCCCAGTTCCTGTGAGTTTTCATGAAAAGGTTAATTTTGTATGGGTAGAGAAGAGAGGTCTTCCTTGTGCACTCATTTATTAGATGTCAGGAGAATGAACAAGGGCAGAAAATCACCTTATGAATGTTCCAGCCCCAAGCAAAGCTTCAACCTGCACTTGACCAGAAGGGGTCAGGGATGTAAGCGGAGGACACAGCATTGGGTGCTTGTTCCCCATGGCCAAGGAGCAGCCATCTACAGCCTGAATGATGGGTTACACCTTCTCAAAGGCCAAATCCTGGCCTTCAGGTACACACATCCCAGCCCCAGGGTCCCAGCTCTGACTTTTCCACATGTTGGCTTCAGGATCGGAGTCTCCATGGGTTCAAGTAGCATGGGTTGAAACATTTTTTTTTTCCTGCCAAAGTGCAATTCAGCTCCTCCACCCTGCGCCCCGACAAGCCCTGGCTGTTCAGGAGAGCTGCAAGCCTTGAAAGCTGCCCGTAATTGCAGGTTTCTGTGAGCTGAGAGAAGGGGGAGGGACTGGATGAAAAACACCTTGGGTCTTTGAAACACAGAAAAAGTGTCCGAGTTGGTTCAATAGCCTTTCACGGACTTAATAAAAGGTTAATCAAATCATCTGAAATGAAAGCACGTTCGGCATTCCTGTCCCGTGGTTGGCAGGAACGCAGAATCATCACACAGTTTCCTACAATTGATGCTATTATTTGGGAAAGGCCTAGAGTACAATCCCACGGGGGTTGTAAAAAAAACACCCAAAGCCCAGAAGGCTGCATGGCAAGAATTATGATAGAAATTTGCACTTTTCCTGCCTGTGAATATAATTCATGCAGTTAGCGCTTTATCAGAAGTAATTTAACCCACTTTTTTCATATAAACTAAAGGCAAGTGAGTTCAAGTAGGTTTCTTTAACACAAAGGACATCTTTTAACCCATCTTTTGCTCCTGTTCACCCCACTCCTGCCCAGTGCTATTAAATGGCTTAAAATGTGACACAAAAATACATACCTGACCACATTGGTTGGCTTCTCTTGCTATAGCAGCCCCTATCAACATTCGGCAGCCCTATTAACGCAGTCCCCCGCAATCAGCAAGACAAAGTAGCGCTCCACACGTCTCTGATCCATCTCTTCCCGATATCATGGGCCATTTTTGGATGCAGAACAAAGGGCAGGAGCTTTTTTCATGCCAGCAGTTTGCTCTGTTACATCTGCTCTGCATCCTCAAGTTCACAGCTCTCTGATACTCCACAGCAGACCTCTGTGCTTCCTATCCCTGGGATGCGGCTGCTGGCATCCCTGGTCCTGTCACCCTGCATGTGGCAAGCCCTGTGCTCATGCCCTGTTTCAGGCACGCCTGGTTAGGGGAAGATTTACCTGTATAAATGTTACATGTACCAAGCTGCTAAGTACAAACTGCTCTGAAGAGATAGCGTAGGTTTGCCTTAATCCTATACTGTATTGTCTGGAGAGATGGCGGAATAAAGTGCTGGCAAACCATTCCTCAGCATCTGCCAGGATTTTTGTAGAAAAAAACCTGCAGAGATGCACTCCTATGGAGCCCGCTGCAAGAAGAAAAGCTTCAGGAGTTAAACTGCTGGGGAACTGGGAGCTGGACATCACTGGGCACTAAATTTGACTTCCAAACAAAGGAGACCTGGATTCCAGCAGATACATCTCTGTTAGTTTTTAGTACAGTAGTGCTTGCCATTTTTCAGTCCTCATTGCATATATTGACAATCCCTTTACTAACTGTTTTCCTCGGGTTATTTTGAGTTCATGGGTTGCTATACTTGCTCTAAGATTCCCAAGAAATTACAAAATAATGTAAACAAGTGTTTTCAAAACTGCATCTCCCTTTGTCCCCACTCCTTTGAGGAGCAGAGAAGCATGGGACAAGGCTGTCCCATGTCAAGTAGCCTTGACCGGCTACTACCCTTGATCATGGCCAACAGACTGAGAAACAGAGTCGGCAAAAACAGATGGAGGAAGGATATTGCAAAACACCGGTGAAATCCTTCCCCTCGGGATTTTGGGTTTTAGGAGCTGGGCAGATGGTGGGACAGGAGAGGAGGAGAGCATGCTGTCCTCTCCACTCTTGCTCCACATGAAGGCAGGCTTGCCCTGAGGAAGCCTGTGTTGTGCAAATGCCTCTCGGGCAGAGTCTACACCGGGTGTGAGAGGTTACATGCAGTTTTCGGGGCACTCGTGGGAAGTGTAGGCTGTTCTGCTTCTGTTCTGCTTGGCAAAGCCCTGGTGGGGTTTGCTCAGGTGTTGCCTTTACCAAAGCCACAGCTGGGGGTGTGACAGGGAGGGAAGAGTAAAACTTGGCTGCGGGGAGGGCAGGCAAACAGCCAAGCATCTAGGACATGGGGGAGGAAGGGCAGGCAGCAAGTGGCTGGAGGGAGCCTACCTGAGTGCTCCCCAACACCTCTGCAATAGCGGGGTGTCCCCAGCACCTCTGCAATGGCAGGGTACCCATGGCACCCCTGCAAAACCATGGTGCCTATGGCATCTCTGCAATGTTGGGGTACCCACGACATTTCTGCAACGTTGGGGTACCCGCAGCATCTCTGCAATGTTGGGGTGCCCAGCTGAGCTCAGGAGCAATCCCTGGGTGGCCCCACCACTCATCCCTTCTTGGGGGCCTCCAGCGCAGGCAAGTCCCGCTGCCATTCCTCCAGCTACCCTGACCCACCCTCAGCAGCCCCATCAATCACTGCTCGCTCTGGTGGCCTGCTGGGGACACGAGGCAGGCTGGGAGGTGTCAGCAGGAGTCCCAGGGGGCTGGGTTTTTCCCCTGAGGCTTGGCGGCACTTCATTGCAATGCGGAGAGGTCAAGTAGGGAGACAAGATATCCGTGTACAGCTTCTGTTGCAAGACAGAAACTGTGCAAGGCTTGCTTGCTAGCTATGAAAAATTATCCGGGCAGAAGGTTTCTCTCTTGTGAAATGTACCTCCTGATTGTCCTGCAGGAACAACCTTCGCCCTTGCTACTGTTCCCGCTGCGCAGATTTCCATTTCTACCTTTGACTTTCTTACAGACTTTTAGAAACATCTCCGGGCCACTCTCAAGCAATGTTATTGCTTGAGATTAAGCTGCTTTTACTAAAATGCACAGATTCAGTTAGAGGAAAAGAAACCCCCCAACCCAACCCCAGCTTCACAGTATTGATGCAAATGTTTAAGGCTTTGTTGGGGCTTATCATATATAATTTTGGCTAATCTAGAGTCAATTCTTATACTCACAGTATATATATATGCATTATTATTCTTTAATGTACTGTTCAGAGGCATTATTGACACATGAAATTGTGAAACTTAGCAGATCTTCCTTTTAAGTATTTAATCCCCACATGCACAAAAGCAGAGAAATTAATGCTTGCCTGGCCATTTCACTTCTGTATTTCTGACATCATTCCCCAATGAATGCAGAATTACTACAGATAAGAAAGAATCATTCCTCGGTTAAATAAATGTACCTACATTTTTTTTTGTAAGAAAGAAGGAAAAATCAGGTAGTTTCATATTGCCTTTAAGAACTTTAACCAGTGCAAGAGCAGGCTAAATTTGGACCAGTGTGCTATAGCTGAAAAACATTCATTGGAGAACTGATTCGCTTGGTGTAGACTCTAGTTTGCATCTAGTTGAACAGGAAAGCAATTTCTAAACACAAAGCCCCCCACCTGCAGCCCTTTACACAACTGCAGTTTGAAAGGTGTAAATTGCTGAACAAGCCTGTGTGGAGATGCTTAGATATGAATTTAGGTAACCATACGCCCTCCGTGACCGCTGCATGAAACTGTTTTGTTTCTTGCCGTCCATTCACAAACATCTCGTTAGGACAATTAGTGGCGATAAGCTAAACTTGGAAGGTTGACATTCTTCCCTTTCAAAACTTCTGTCTTGGATTTATACAAACCACCATCTCAGTCACATGAATCCACAAAAACCCACATTTGTTTGTGGTGAATATCGTTTTACTGGGGAAAAGGAATAAAACCCTGCAGCCAGCCAACTTATTGGTCTTTTACTGTTGTTTTCAGGGAGTGATCTAAGCGTGACTGGGGAACAGGCTCTTCAGAAGCCGTACACGTCACAGATTACACAAGGCATATAAAGCACAACAGTGTCATCACCACACCTCTATTTTTTTAAAATACACTTCCTTCTTCTCTTAGGTTGGGTCCAGTTATTCACCTGGCCCTGTATGAGGAAGTAGTGAATCCTTCTCCTCCTTTAAAGCCTGCAACCAAATTTTGCTTAGGGATTTCCCACCAGATCAATATTTTCTCAGTGAAATGTGACACATCTTTTTTGCATCTTCAGCTGTCGAAGGAAGGCTGCGTATACACTGATGAAGCTACACGGCCTCCCAAATACCACTGAGACCAGACTCGAGGGGATCACAGAATCACAGAACAACTGAGGTTGGCAGGGACCTCTGGAGGCCAACTGGACCAACCCCCTGCTCCAGCAGGGACACCCAGAGCTGCTTGCCCAGGACCATGCCCAGGCGGCTTTTGAAGATCTCCGGGTGGGAGACTCCACAGCCTCTCTGGGCAGCCTGTGCCAGTGCTCCGTCACCTACACCGTAACGAAGTGCTGCCTGATGTTCAGAGGGAGCCTCCTGTGCTCCAGTTTGTGCCCATTGCCTGTTTGCTCTGGTTGTTTGCTCTGGTTTTCTCCCAAGACCAGAGCCACAACCCCTCAAAATACCAATGCAAATACAAGGGAGCAAAAGGCCAATTTATTGTGGTTTGGAAGAAACTGCTGTAGCTTAAGGAATACGTAAGGGAAGTTGTAGACAAAACAGCAACAACAACAGTGAGACCCCTTTTCCAAGACTTTATTCCAAGTACATGCTCTGGGCAGGGCAGCCAGATAGGATCTGCAGCACCATAAATCAATTCGCTGCAAAGCAAGAAGAGAAATGGATTGTGAAACAGACTGTAAAATAAACATCTAATGTAAACATTGAAAACGGTGGTGGTTTGTTTTTTCTGTCTGGGAGCCCAAGTCCAGTCCAAGTTACTGGCTGGCTGTGCTGCTTCTTTCTGCAGCCCTGGGTTTTCTGATAAGCAATTGCTCATCCAAAGCCGCCTCCTCGCTCCACCATGCCTGCCCCATCCCGGCCCTGTCGCTTGTGGTCGGTTGGGCTTTCCCACTTGCCATGTCCTCCGATCCAGCCCATCCTCCCTGCCGGGAGGGCTAACACATGTCCTCAGCAGGAGAAGATGGCCACCTCTGAAACAGCCCCAACCTGCTGCAGGAATATCTGCCTTTTCACCCGCACTTCTGCTTCTGACCCTTCACCATGAAGAAGAAACCTACAGGGCAGGGGATCTCCTCAGAGCTTCGAGTCTCACCAGAAACAGGACAAAATGACTTCTGTTTGCAGCAAAATGTGCCAGGAGGATGAATCAGGACAACATTTAGCTTCTCTGGGGCAAAAGGAGACACTAGAAAGCAGGAGGAAACCAACCCCCCCCGGCTGCTCAGGAGGCAGCTGGGTCACATCGAGACCCCTCTGGGGTCTGGAGCACACCCTGGCTCCTGTGTCAACACCCTGCGACAGCATTGCTCAATGCCTGGCGTGCTCAGCCCGGGAGAAGAGATAACGATTTGCCACTGTACATAGAGACCTCTGCCTCAGGTAGGAAAGGGCAGANTTTTTTTTAAAGCTGTTTTAACTCTTTGAGGGAAGTCATAGGAGCATAGGGTTAGGAGGGACATCAGGATCCAGTGTACCTCCAGTTCTGAGGCAAGACCAAGGGAAATCCAGGCAAGTGTTTTTCTCCCCCAAACACCCTTAACGAAGAAGAGTCCACACCTCTAGAAAATGTGTTAATTACCCTCCTAGCTAGGAGAACATAACCTATATTTGCTGCAAATGAAACACAGCTTTATGTCCTCTCCTTAGTGGGCAGGAAGGGTTTTTTCAGTCATCTACTACAGAAAGGGAAGCCTGTGTCCCCTCTCAACCTGTGCTAACATACGACTGGCCTTCATCCCCATTAGGTCCCCATTCTCTCTGTTCCCGTTCATTCTTGTTACTCTTCTTCAGAATGGCTCCAGTGCCCAGGAGCAGTGCCCTATGACACCGCAGCAGCAGCTGGGGCAGTTTGTAGCTCATTATTGCCCACAAAGCCTTTTCTCAGTGTTGTTGGTGGTGCCCCACTTGGCATACGTGTAGCTGATTTCTCCTTCATTAGCACAGCGCTGTACACGTTTGTCTACAGAATTTCATCCTGTTGATTTTCTCTCCCTGTTCCTCAAGGTCCCTTTGAGCGTGCTGAGGTGAGGGTGCTGGAGACGCCTTGCAGCACGGTGTCTCCTGCAGCCTTTGTGAGTGTGCATCCCATCCCATCAGCCCGAGCCACCACTGAGAACTGCCGAATAGAAGTGCGACAGGGCCAGAGGTCCCCCGAAACGCCTGTGACGTGAGGAGGGAGATGCTCATGGCTCCTCTGGGAGCACGCGTTTGCGATAAGCATGGGGGGGCTGGCACCGGCACCCCCTGTTCTGCGTGAGGGCCCTGCTCGGGGTGTGCAGCATGCGTCCTGCAGCCGGGTGGGGCAGGCGGCGGGGACACCGCGGGGGACATATGTGGCAGGAGATTAGGCTCCTGGAGGAGGACGGGACTGGTGGGAGGGGAGATAGGGTGCAGGGTCCGGCTTTGGGAACGCGCGTGTGAGAGCCGATAGCTGCTGAAGTGTCCCAGTTGGTGGAGAACCGGCCTCCACCTGCAAGCTTCTCTGCTGTGGCCACCACCTGTGGTTCTGCCAGGAGGATGGCAGAGAGGCTGAAAGGTGACACGGAAGCCCTGTGGGATATGACAGGGAAGGCCCCACGGGAAAGGGTCTTGTAGCGGATGGCAATTTCCCAACAGAAAAGCTGGCATCCCACAGTGCGCTACTGAACAGGGAGGAGGGGATGCTGCTGGAGATATCCGATTTTAACTGGGGGAAGTTATCCACCTTCCCCACTCGGTTCACACTTTCAGCTTCGACTACAGCCTGGCCTCATTTCGAGGTCCGCACATGAGTGTTGCGTGAGGAAGCTGAGCACAGTGCGGGCACCAGGAGCTGGGCCAGATTCAACCCACCTTTACTATTCCTTGAACAGCTTCATCCCGAGACTCCTGGCACATAAGTGATGTGTGAGACAAGACTAGACCAAAAAGAAGTGTGCGTGTGTGCACAGATATGTTAGACAAGTCACCTTTAGCTGGTCTCTCCTCAACCATGAGCTCATCCAGTCTGCCTGTGTGATAAATCTGACCTTCAGGTGAGTCTTGAAATGCTGAACACGCATCTACAGAGGACTGTCAATTACAGTGGAAATGAAACAGATAAGATTTTTGTTCGCTTACAGATGAGGTGATCAGCATGAAACATTCAAATTCTCTTAACCTTCGAGATAAGTTAGCAGATTTTTCACTCTCTGAAGTAAAGAGAACCAGAGGTTGCCAACTTCATTTAATGGATTACGGACGAGGGTCACAAATGCCAGCGCTGGCAGAGGGCAGGCAGCGTGGCGTGTTCTGCGGATGGTTATTCTGGGCTGCATCGAGGCTGCACAAAGCTACTTCACAACATCCATGTCTCTCAGAAAGGCTCAGCAGAGCACGAACAAAGAGAGACACTTTTAAAAGGCGAGAGGCGTTCATTTTTTCCCATTCCTTTGGCTGTAGAGGCTTGCTCTGAAGCAGTGTGCTCTTGTCAGCTTGAGCAGCCATACCTGGTAAGAGGGCCACAAACCATTTTTACTCACGCTCAGCTCCACACCTCCTGACCTTAGCAGGCCTTTGAATAGAGCCAACAGTTTATATTGGCTGCAGACTTGCTATTCTGTGTGAAATAACACTTACAGTTTAGCCTATATTAAAAAAAAGGTGGTTGACGTAACCGGACCAGCAAACTCTGTCTTCAGATTCAGAGATAGTTTGTAGCAGCAAAAAAGACTGCTTCTTGCCAGCATAGCTGGAATGAAGTGAGTTGTGCTGGCACACATCCCCTGCCAGACAACTGTGTCTACGCTGGGATTCCTGCTTGTATAAAAATGTCATTAAAAATAATCATACCCGTAACTGACATTACTGTCCCCACAAACATTTTAGTATCTGGCCTTAGAAAACCAGAGAATATATATATATATATAAAATGTCAGAGAATAAAAAGAAAAAAAAAAGACTTCAAAGAAAGACTTCTGGAGGTCAGAAGTTAGGAAGACCATTTCTGACAGCAGTGGGAAACACTGATGACTTCAGACATGGATTGAAGAATCCTTGAAGGGCATGAAGGAGAGGTTCAGGTGGCAATGTATGACTTAAAGGGTCACATTTTATCAGGCCTTTTTAATGAATTGCCTTATTTGCCATTCCTGTCTTCTCACATCTCTTGCAGTTTTCTCTGCACATACAGTAAAGTCCACTGTTAGGCATAGTCCATGACACAGGTCAGGTGGAGCACCCACCCCATGCATTTGTGAGGGAGAACCAAACTGCAAGAAGCTCTTGCTAACAGCAACATCATCTCCCCTAAGGCCCTTTCTCAAAAAGGGAACAAAGCTTTGGCAAGGTGAGGTGAAGAAACTTCAGAAAAGCAAAGGTATTCAGGCAGGAGCTTTAAGAGTTTGGAAACGTAGCAGCAGAATCTCAGCCAGGTCCCCCAGGGCCCAGCGATTCAGGGCACTTTCAGCAGATGAATTGTCACCTTTGTGTCCTCTGGTGAAAAAACAGAATGAGATGAAACAGAGTGAAATTACCCTAAAATGCTAGCTGCAGGTGAGCTAGAGAAAGGGGAGCGAGGCTTTGCACCTGCATGTATTAGCTGCTTTGGCTTCCCCAAAACTGCTGCGGTAAGCCAGTTTGCACTGACCCTTTGGTGAAGACGAGGTGCTCCCACCTTGCCCCCGACTGCAGAGCAGCCACAGCTCAGCTGCAAGGCGAAGAGCCTCGTGTGCCCACGCCTGACCTTCCCCGTCCTACCCTGTTCTCCTAGCTAGAGTCCCAGCCGCAGAAGCTTCAGAGCAGGTGCCCGAAGGAAGCTGCCTTCCCCAGGAGGAGACTTGGATATCTCCTAGCTCTGAAAGCCGCTGTAATTTTAAAACCACTCAGGCACAGTAGAGTTTTGACTTAAATTGTGGCTTTTCCATAGGAGTCTACTAGACTGAGTGATGGTGCATAGCAAAAACTTCTGTATAAATGAGACGGCATCGCCATAAATTTTTCTTAATGGATGCACATTGCGGCTGATAACCCTGTTTGATATTGCAAGTATGACTCTCAAGAGTAGCGCGAATGACAATGGGTTTCATTTAATGAATAAAAGGATTACCTTTTTTATTTTTTTTTAATTTTATGTCTTATGAATTGCTTCTAAGTACTGACTTTTCTCCAGGACATTCATCCATAAACTAGTTATGGTGTACAAGCCTGGATAGCCTTAAAATAGAGGCTCCTATAGAGATTCAAAATAAAGTGCTGGTAAAATATGCTTTTTTACTGAAAAAACAAATGCAGCATGAGAGAGAGGCTCTCTCTCCCACCACCGGTAGTGCTCCCTGGCGTGTTGGGGTGCTTCATCCAGGGGACAAAGCGGTCGGATGCAGCCAAGGGGGTGCCCAAGTCGCGCTCCTATGGCCTCAGGTTTCACAAGAGCCCCCAGCCCATGAAGACCACACAGCCTCGTCCCATGGAGGCCAAGCTCCCCGAAAGGGGGAAACACCTGACCTGGCTCATTTGTGGTTTGGAAGTTGAAAAGACTTCTATAAGATGTCTTATATTTATACTGTTTTCCCCCCATTTCATTACGTGTCATTCACAGGATACAGATATCTTTAAACCCGCACATCATTTAGGCCAATTGCCGCTTCTGAATTGAGACATTTTATCTTGTTTTCCAGATTAAATCTTTTCCTTGATATGTCATCGAAGCATCAAATAATACAAACAGGAGACGCTTTGTTCTATAAAGTAAATGTTGTGGCACATGCAAAACTACTGGTGTCATTAGTATGAAAAGAAAATCCAATTGCAAAAAGAAAAAATCCAGAACAAAGTTTCAGAAATTTATCAGACAATTGCAAAGTTTTCTAACGATTTAAATAACTGTAAAAGAAACCCACTTAACTCTTTTTTTTTTCTTCTAATGGAATTTTCTGTTTCATTTTTACATGATAATAGCATTTTCATAAAAAAAAAAAAAATGCCACAGGCAGAGCAAGTGGGAAAAAAAAAAAAACGGTGTGGGCTGGGTAGGGCAAAAGCAGAAGCGATGAGGCACTGCAGAAGTTGCGGGCGGTGGGATGACTCCGTGCCAGGGAGAGATATCTGCTTCATCTGGCTTGGGCTCCGCTTCACCCAAGAAGCCTTCCTTTTGAAAAGCGAGATATCAGTCACCACAACTCCATCAGAAAAAGAGGCAGGCTCCCAGATTTGCTTATCTCAGGCTTCTTGAAAGCACCCCTAACTTCCTTGGCAGCGGTAGGCAAACAATAGCTGCAAAACGTTGTTTTCCCTGGTCTGGTCTAACGAGCGACTCAGCACATGCGGTGGGGAGCTCCCAGAATAGCTCAGGGTTGCCTCACCAGTCTCAGCAGCGGCCTTCTGTCTCCTGGGGCTTGGAGAAGTTTAAGATGTTTGGGCCTATTTTGAAAGTATTCTGAAAGATAAAGATGATCTATTCCAAGGCTGGGTGAACCACAGGTCACCGCTAAGACATTGCACAACACAACCAAGTAGGCTTAGCACAGGACTTGCTCGGGATTTGCTCCGCTCACAGTCGCTGCTGCCCCGACCTAAATTTGGGTCAAGCTGAGGTCCCTCCACGTCGGCACCTCACCTGGCTGAGAGCTCTCATCGATTGTCCTACATGCCAGGGGAGCGATGCCAAGGAGGAAGAGGATGCGGGCTGGAGGAGCCCCTGGAAAACTCAGGAAAATACATCCATTTTCCAGGAGCTGATGCACAATTCATCCCAGTAAACCCCTATTTTCTGGCTGTATCTTGTAATACTTGAAGCTATCCCTAGTTAGGACTAAGCCTGAGCGGCTGTCGCATTCGCCACGTTAAAGGCAAACTCTGGGCTATCCGCAAGCCGCTTTTATTCTGCAGTGATCACATCAAGGTCCCATGAGCCTTGCACGGACGACGCAGCCGTCGCACCCCCAGCACCATCGTAACCCCTGCCTGCTGCACAAAAAGGCTCCTCTGTCTTGTAATCATCATTTGCTTTTGAAAAACGACTCCAGAAAACATACACATCTGTGGCTTCCTGGCAGGGCGGGAGAACAACTTTTGCCGACGTGTCTCATGTTTCTCAGCACGCTCTCCTGCGCCTCGGCCAGAGCCGTCAATACAGCTTTCTGCTGAGTCAGGCTGCTGGTTTTCTTATCCCAAATCCCAAACGGGTGGTTTCGAGTACTCCAGACATTTTTCAAACACGGTTTGAAACCCAGCCAAGCCCGGGGGGGATGCGACTCTTCTGGCTGCTTTGCACTTGGGCTGGTTTTCTCCTGGGAAGGGCGAGCATGCAGCAGCGGGGTGCGACGTTGCGAGGATTTTCCTCCATCAGGTGACCCCGCGGGGTTTGGTGCCACCACCGTGGCCTGGCACCCTCGCTGCTCTGCTGCCCCTCGCCCCTTCACAGAGAAGCACCAGCCCCACTTGCCCACCCGGCACCTGGTGGCCCGGGCCACCACAGCTGTCCCCTCCCAGACCCTTTTGCAGGTTCCAGATGCCCACGGCAACAAAGCAGAGCAAAGGCGATTCTGCAATGTAGAGATCCATTATGCTTTATTTACATGCGTCACCATCTCTTTTACAAACTAGATTACAATTTAAAATGGAATACACAAGGCAATATCTACTAACACCATGTGGAGTAAGCACTGCGTCTCTACTTTGTTTGGAAAGGGGCAGGTTTTGCTCCAAAACAAACTTCCTTCCAACCTCTGTGTAGTAAGGTAGTATATTCATCCAGGGCAGCATCTTTTTTTTTTAATCTTTTTTTTTTTTTTAATTATTATTATTTTATAAAATCCTCAGTAAGACTGCAACATGAGAGTGTCTGCTTTCAAATGAAAGTACAAGATAGCCCAAATGAAAAGTATAAACTGTTCAGCTCTTCGGTATGTAAAGACGGCCATGCGCGCTAAGGCTGTGGATTTAATATTCTTCCAATTTACATGGCTTGAAACAAAAACAGATAAAACAGTTTTACAGATACTGTATACATATTTTTTCCAATCATGCAACTTTTTTTAAAAAAAGTTAAACATGTGAAGCCAAATGTACAATCCATTTTTCCAACCCATAGTAACGAAATGTATCTGGTCCCCCTTCGCATCTGTTGGCAATTCCTAATGTATATTGTGTACTAAAAACAATTACAGGACACTGATTGCCAAGCAATGACATCATTTGAGAGAAATACATGACCTAAAAGGTTAACTTTTTGAAGCAGTGGCACAAAAATTTCTGGAGTTAAGCAGTAGCCAACTATCCAATTATCCTCATGAGAAAAAAATAAAAATAAAAAAAAAATTATTAAATAACCCCCCCAGACTGTGACTAGGGACTGCATAAATGCCACCTTTTAGACCTTTTGTTTAGACAGAGGGTTTAAATGATACCTGTGTAATTGTTCTGGGCCTTTGTATGTTTTATGGGATTTCAGAAGGAGAACTATGCAGAAGAATGTTCAAAAACTCAAAAGGCCAAAGTTTTGAAAAGGTATTCTCCACAAATTAGCAATTTTAATCTGTATTTTGACACCTAGACAAGGGACCCTTCGAGTTCAGCACGATGCATTTATTTATTCGGCACCTCTGGAGATGAGGGCAGGTTTCAGGCACCTCAGCATGCGGACGGGCAGCCCTCGGGGCAGCAGGCACCTCTGCTCGCTTTGGGAAGTGACAGCCCCGTGACACCGCGTCCAAGTCCCAGACTTTCAATGCCTGACGTCAGGCACTTCAGTTGGAAAATTTTGGCCACAAAAACGAGCAGCAGAAACCAAACCAAACTGAAGAGGTTGCCCAAGTCCACCCCTCTTCAGCGAGTGCTGGGATAGTCTCCAACGTAGGGGCCCCATGTGTCCTAGACACGCCAGTGGCAATGCTCTCCTTGACATTGCTGGGAGGTAGACTAAGCCTTTCAGCTGCTGATGCTTTTAATTTAAAGAAAACCTCTCTGCCATTGACTGGCTGTCTCTGAATCAATAGTTTTTTCTCCATTTTCTGAACAGAGCAGACCATGTTTTTTCTCTCTCATTTATGCCAGAGTGAGCTAGCTCCACCGAGCTCAACGCAGTGAGGCTGCCTTGGCAGAGCAGAAATCACCCCCGCTTGTTTTAGACTAAGGGGCCTTCCCTTGCATTCCACAAGAACTGCATCCGTACCAAGGAACGAAACTGAGCGATGGGCTTTTGTCACCTCGGCCGTGCCACCACGTCAATACTGGTGCTGCCAGCATGTCCCAGAGACCTGGCGGGTGGCCTTTGGGCGGGCACCTGGCTCTCGCCGGGGACATCGCCTGTGCAGGGGCCGCACGCTGTGTCCCAGGGGGCTGCTGAGGGAGCTCTGCTGGTGGCCAATCCATGGGGCACGGGGACAAGCCCAGCCCAGGGCAGCAGCCACGGAGCAGCCTTGGGAAGGAGCACTGGAGGACAGGCCTTCGGTGTGCACTCACATTTCGGGGCGTATCGGGAAGCTGATGGCTAACGCTGCACGCTCAGAGCAGAGGAGGCTCACAGTGAAGCTCTCGACTGACCTCGGTAAAAGGTGCCTGCAGCTGGGCTCTGGTAAGCGAAACGACCCCAGGCCTGGTGACCGCTGTGCCATGCTAGCATCTGGGCAGCTGGTACCAACCAACCTCCTTGAAGATGGAGGAGATGGGCAGTGAGTATCAGCTACCTCCCGTGAATTTAATCGCCTAGTCCCCACGCTGACAAATAGACCACCTTAGTGTGAAAAGAAAAGAGAAGTTGCCTTTTTTTCTTAAAACGAGAATGATAAACCCTTGGCTGCTTGGAAGAGTTGATATGCTACAGGGCGACGATAACCACAACTGCACAGAGTTTACACAGTCATAATCGCAGGATGAAACCAAGAGGTGTGTCTGTACGAGAACAGCGTGAGCATGAGGGGGCTACGATACGAAACAGAACTTCCATCACACGGGGAGCTGTTATTTCACCAATATCACCTCGGGGACCTGGGAAGTGAGGAGTGAGGAAGGGCCCACGAGCGCTCGCGTGGGTGTGCATGACTGTGCGTGTGCGTGTGCGGTGGCAGTGGCGAGAGGGAGTCACTCCACATTGCATGGTACACGGACCGGTGGCAACTCATGCACTGAAACTTTGGGTTAAAATGCTAGTTGGTTTTCCTAACATCCATGCATAATGATCCATTTCTGTACATAATAAAATATATTTATATATTTATATGCATAATGCCTTTATGCAAAGAAAAAAACTTCATATATCACTTTGGAGAATTATGTATACATTTCATGTCCTATTCAGAACGTCTTCATACCAAGTTCTTATGTACCATTGGTGTTTTCCCCTCTTTTTTTGTATCCCTCCCCCCAAGATGCTAATAAAAAGTAATCAAACTTTCCAGATTATAGAGAGGATCTATACAGCACCAAACCTTTTATTCATTATTATTAATTATTATTCATTTTACAAAAGAAAATCTTAAGAAGCAAAATATATAAAACTGCCTTGTCTTTCAGTGTCATTTATCCTGTTACAATCTATGCTCGTATGAAAAGCCATTTGTATGATATTGTCACCTTGCCATTCCCTCTCCTGCTTCTTCTTCCACAATGGGTTATACACAACGAGAAGGAAAAAAATCACCAAGGATATGTCAAAAATAAAAATAAAAATAAGGATCACTGATGCAATAACACACACTGCAATGACCCGTGCCTGGACGCCCGGCGCTGCCGCTGCGAGTGACTTGCTGATGCACTGCCTGTTCGCTGCCCTTTCCTGCGAAGCGGCGTCTTTTCCTTTATTTTCGCTTCTCCAGACAGATCTCTACAGGTGGCCACGCTGGCAGCTCGGCCTAAAACTCCTCGCCAAGGCCGCTGAGCTGCGCTGGCTGCCACATCCCCGCGAACACAAGGCAGGCGGGGAGCCCGCTCCGGCGGGCAGCGAGCGGGGTCCTGCGGCAGCGAAGGCGAGGGCAGCGGCACCCGCGGTCAGTCTGTCCTCACCAGCACCAGCCGGGAGGCCTCCCTCGCCGGTTCCCTCGCTCTGCAATCGGCCCTGGCTTGACGCTTACAGAAAATGGGGGCGTACCATTAAGTTTAAGGAAAGAATAAGAAAGAAACAAACAAACCAACCCGACAAGCGAACAGACCACACGAATCACATCTCTCTGGAATTCGGTCGGTTGGTTGGTGTAATGAATGCTGTATATTCGGAAAGCCCTGACATCTGAGCAACATTGGGTTATGATCATTTACCTGCGCGTACGCAGTGTTTCAGATTCCCCAGGGAGAGAAAGCAAAAATGGTCAAAAATCTAAGGAAATCAAACTGGAGGTTGGGGGGGAAGAGGGTGGGCAGACAGGGAAAACCTCCAAAAAGAAAAGCCAACTTAAAACATCCCATAAACCATTAATATATTGAAACACCACATACTTATTGACAAGTAACTACTGTAAAGGCTACACAGTGTGTTCTCAACAGGATGGTGCTGAACATTGTCTCCACAGCAGGTGCTTGGCCATCCCAGAAAAGGAAGATTTTGCATACTTCAGAATGAGTTCAATTCAAAAAAAAAAAGAAGAGAGAAAAAAAAAAAGAGGATCTTCACTCAGGTAAGGGGCCTATTAACAGTCTGCTTCGTTAGGAAAATAATGCAGGGTTCACGAAGGTCGTAAGCTGTAAACAGTATCACTGTCCACTCGCTGACAGCAGATTTGGCAAAGGGTTCTCTCTCTACATCTCGTGTCAGTTTGAGGGCCTGGAGGGGAAGAAGAAAAAGAAGAAAAGAGTGAGATTGCTGCAGGTAGGAAAAAACAACCCACAAAACAACAACAAAAAGCCAACCAAGTAAACCTCCAAACCCAATGACGGTTTACGCTTATAAGCAATTTTGATTTGTGTCCAGAAGCTTCAAACATACAGCAAAGGATGAGTTAAGCTGTTACCCCCCATGAAAAGGCTTCTTTCTCTCTCACCACAGTTTGAGTGTGCTTCTTTACTTGCTTAGCTGCTCCCGAGCACGAAGGTAAAGACCCTCTCTTGAAAAAAAAAGCAATGGCCAAGTCTATTTCACAGAAACCCAGTCCATTGTCTCCTTGTTAAGTATATTTCCAGGTGAAACCTGGAAGGATCCCTCAGCTTCTGGAGGAGATTTTTCATGATCACCCTGTTTCATCATCACCAAGAGGCTGGACAAATCTTCCACCAGCGTTTGACACTGAACACCACCCCTGAACGACAGCCGAAGGAGGCTGTTCAAAAGAGGAACCACGAGTTTGTTAGGTTCTCCCTTCTCCTCCACGGTACAGCACACCATCAACAGATGGGCACAACTGGGCTTTAAAAACGCGGTTCGGGCAGGGCCCAGCTTATTCTGTAGCTACGGAATTTCTCTGCAGAAGGAGACTGGAAAGGCAGCTTGTGGGGAGCATGGAGATGACTACAAAGGCAGACAGTAAAGTAGGTAAATCACTGAAAACACGGGAACATTTCAGCATGCCAAGGGGCCACGTTTTAAAGGTAAGCAGTGGCTTCAGGATAAGTATCAAGCAGCTTTTTGAAAAGTATGCAAGTTTAAACATTCCCATGAAATCCTTTCACATCTTCAGAAATCCTACTTGGTAGCCATCCGCATCGCTCAGCATGTAACTCCTCTTAAAGATCTGGCTCAAGTGGCTTCTCAAACTGGGGCTTAGTCCCCCATACCACCTACAGCCTTTTGAGGATCTGCCCCGCCATGAACGATCGTCGATTTTTCATATTGTGCAAGAACAAGGGGACACTTGCTGAAACTACGAAGCGATCTAAGTCAATTACAAGAATGTTTTTACTCTCTAAAATGCCTGGTATCAGCCACCCTCAGAACAGCGGTGGGCTTAGGGGGACTGCTGGGTTAATCTGGCAGAGCAGCTCCTGCGAGGGAAATCACCCAACGCGGTAGAAAGGTTGGACTCCATTACTGCACAGACCATTCTGAGCCTTCCCCTTTTTAAGGTGCCAGGCACTGATCCTATGATAACATTTTATTAAAATGACCTATTCTGATAATGCTAAATGATTGATGGAAATTTAATCATTTTGTCTGATGGTTATTAGAGCAACGGCGTGACAGCTGCTCCCTGCGCCATTAGGGGAGAACTTCATTCAGAGTGGCTTAGGGAGCAGATTGTGCCTTTCACCCAAACAAAATTTGGCTTTAGCCTTAATTACGTGCAGGGTTTGGGGGTAGACTGTTTTACGAATAAAGGGATTTCCGACTGGATCAACATATTGATTTCTTCGTTTCCAAAGAGCAAATTAATGCTAGCCGTTTGCTAATGTGACTGTCTGGCGACGACTCCATTTGGTAAGCGTGTCCCCACGGCCACAACAAGGTCACCACAAGGCCTGGTAGCTCCCAGTACAGCTCGGGCAGCGTCTTGTCTGCAGAGCAAACGATTGCGTGCCCTTTGCAGGGCTGTGCTCCCCCACTTTTCGCGACAGCCTCGGCACCAGGAGGGCTGGAAGCTGGTGGCTTCCCAACGTGCGGGCTCCTCGGAAGGGCTTCGGCCCTGCGCACCGCAGCCCAGGCGGCCGGGCACGTCCCTGTCAGCGCCGGCTAAGCTAGGCCCGCACTTACCTTCAGCGTGTGTGGGAAGTCCTGCTGACTTCCAATGGAACTATTAATTAAAGGGAAATGAGGACAGCAACTCCCGAGTAAGTGCCAGAGTAGCGTTTAACATTTCAATTAGAAATGTACATAAAATATAACGCTATGAAACAACGTGACAAAAGAAAGAGATGGAGGACGGGTGATCACAAGCATAATTTGTGTAAGCGGCACTGCCCGATGTTTCTTTCTGAGAACACCAGGCCTCCAGACAGCGCAAACCTTCAGGAGACTGAGGCTTAACCAAGACAAACGCCAAGCGGAGGTGAAACCTGCTCATAGCAAAACCGAAACACGTTCAATTTTCACAGTTCTGTTTACACAGACTTCGCAAATGGATTAAAAAATGGAAAGAAGTAGGTCAAAGTCTTAACCTGCATGCCTTTAAATTACCCCATCACAGTCCGTAATGGGCCCACACGCTCTCACTTTCTGTCTCGCCACAAAAAGCCTCTGCCAACCTAGAGTTAGTTGCCTGCTCTTTCATAGCAATGCAAACCACACCAGGCAGGGAAGCAAACGCTCCAGCTACATCTCCGTGTAGCAGCGGTTCTCCACCACAACTGCCCAGTTCGCCCCAGCTCCATCATCTCCAGCCACCGCTAGGTTTTCTCCCATTCCCCACGGCTGTTGGAAAAGCTGGGTGTCTGCAGTGTCACCCCCAGTCTGCAGAGGCAGGCAGGGTTCTCCTCCGGTGAGGCAGGACAATGCTGTGCTCTAAGGGCAACAAGCAGCTCTCCGGGTAAGGTACCGCAGTCCCCACTTCATTCTGTTTTCTGACCTTTACTACTTGGGCCTCTTTTGGGGGAAAAGAGCAACAGAAATATGCGCTTGAGAGTGACTGAAAAAATACGTGGAGTAGAGGCAATGGGGAGACACAAGAAAAGTGAAATCTAGCAGGGCTGGTGTGCTAGAGATCGGTGCTCAAAAGCAGTGCAACGGCAACAGCTGGGAGGCTGCCGTGGCTAACTTACTGCAGCAAACTCAGTCCCCTGGCTCCTACATGCAGCACGGTCTCTTGTTTCCCTGGGCCAGGGGGAAATCCCAGAGGGGGCACTGCTGAAGAGCATCCTCTGCCTACACTTCCTAAGCCACCCTCTGGAAAATTCAGTTCTTCCTTAAAAAGCTCCTCAGCTAGTCTGACAAACCTGAAGCCCGTTTTCAGTCATCAGAGAATGGAAAGGAATTTTAGACTTTCTCCTGAAGTTTCCTAGACTTTCTTTTCTCAGTCTTTTCTTAGACTTTCTTCTGAAGAAAATGAAGTGCAGTCATCACAACTGAATTGATACCTGGGCTCTGTGACAGGCAGGCACGCACTGAAAGCAGAGGCATTTCCACTCCGGTGTTTTGACCCCTTGGGTACAGAAGGCTTGAACAAGACACATCTGCTGGACATCAGAAGAAGGCACAGTACTATATCAAACTATAGCTTATGCAACCACACATGCATGTGGCTGGTGAAAATGACAACTTTAAAACAGAAACAGAAAAAGCATTAAATTAGGGGTAGTTCAAGACGAACTCTTGCTTCAGCGCTTCCCGCAGACATTTTGAACCCTAGATGTTAAATCTGTTTATCCTATTTTGTGGAAGAGTATAAAACAAAAAGCAAGGATTTCTGTAATTCTTCAGCTTGCAAGCAATTATGTGGGAGACGAGACTCCCGTGCCTTCTGCCCTTTCCTACGCCATCCTCTGCCTTGCTACTGACCTGCTATAAATGCTACTCTTGCTTTAATCTGTGGCCAAGCTGCTGGTTGTGATGTCCCTCCCCACAATAACCTGTCCTCACCCGTGTCTCACAGCAGATCACATCTCCACAACCTAGGGGGAAGGTGGTCTCCCAAGCTCCACGCCAGCTCGTGCCCCATCAGACAAGCTCTGAAGGATCATCTGCTCCGTATTGCTTTCTCCCTTTGATTCCTAGTGCAGCACTGGAAATTCCTTCAGGTTACAAAGGTGATGCACTGATACTCCCCAAGAGCAAGGCACAGATGATGTGCACTGGTGGCATGTTTGTTAGTAAGCCAACATCACTATCAGCACATTCGGTGATTTGCAAAAAGAAAAGTGATGTGCTCCTTTACGTGATCATGGGACTAGAAACTGCACCATCAACACACGGCTCCTCTGCAAAGCAGCCTACTGAGGACCTGCTGATTTGGCTGGAAACCTTGCTGAGTGAAAAATAGCATCAGCACCACTCAGAGGTCTGTAAGACAAGCATTTTCCCTGGGTACCACTCAGTACGACTCCCCACAGACAAGAAATCCCAATAACGCCTTTCACAGGTAGCGGTCCAGAGACCTGGGATGTAAACATTTTGAAGGAAACTTGTGTCCATTAGTGACAGATGTGCATTTGTTCTGGTGCCTCCGGCCCTTGCTTCCGTCATCGCCACCAGCGGTACGGCTTCTCCTCTAAAATGGGGGTAGGCTCAAAAAGCAACAAGTGATTAGGTATGCTTGCAGCCTTTCCCTTGTTTAAGTTAATATTCTGCCATAGGTTTTCACAGTTCAACACTGAAGAAAACAAAGCACTTGCTAGAACTGGACAAGGAAAATAACTCTTGTGGCCTATAACAACAAAACTGCAGCATGAGATTTTTCATAAAACCACAGAATGGTTTGGGTTGGGAGGGACCTCTAAAAATCACCCAGTCCCACCCCCCTTCCACGGACAAGGACACCTTCCACTTGATCAGCCTGCTCACAGCCCCATCCAGCCTGGCCTTGAGCACTTCCAGGGATGGGGCATCCACAGCTTCTCTGGGCAAGAGCAGAACAAAAATCAGAGATGCTGATGCCATGGCAGGTCAGTCACTGTGGTACCGCACAGGCTTACCATACGCTGCACTGACTTGTATAAATCTACATTTACCTTGCCATGCACTTTATAATTTGCCTGTATGACAATAAGGGAAACCAGAAGAAAGAGAAGAATTTTTTTCTCTTCTTTTATTCTACTTTTCTGTAGAACATGTATCGAATGTAATCTAATCATTAATACATTACCATCTCTTTTATGCATGTGAATAGGTTTAAAAAAATGTTGAACTTTCACAACTGTTTATGAAGCTTCTGAAAAACTACTCTTCACAGAATCATAGAAAAGTCTAGGCTGGAGGGGACTTCTGAACATCATCTGGACCAAACTTCTTTTGAAGCTTAGGGTAGGTTAATCAAGGCCTTGTCAAGGCAAGTCTGGAATATCTCCAGCAAGGGAGACTCCACCACTCCTCTGGACAGTTCGCTTCACCCTCAAAAGTGGCCAAGGTCCCTTCTACCTATTTTACAGATGAAGAGGAGACACCTAGAGAGAAATTGGCCTACCCATGCTCACACACTTAAAAGGAAAAACAGACTGGGGTTCTCCTTACGTATTGGGACCTGATACTAAACAACCCAATTCACAGGAAATTCTGCACTTGCTTGCAAGAGGAGCAGGCTCGTACAGACGATACTGCATATGTCACTCTGTTGTTGCCCATACAAAAAGACCATATGCTGCAACACTTGTTTTTACACCTACAGATACGTCAATGTGCAGTTATGCTGGCTCTCCAGCACAAGCACTGCTGATATCCAGTTGCCTTTGAGAACTATCACAGCTGGCTGGGTTCAATCCTCTGCCCTGGCCAACCGAGAAGCGTTTAGATACAAGGCACCGTCTCCCTGCAATGTCTCCAGGCTTCCTACTAACAATTTCATGGTAAATTTTATCCCCTGCCTTTTCTTCAGGGGCCTGAGGAAGTGTGTGGAAACCACATCAGTTATGGATAACACTGCCACTGACTGAGAGACATCAGCACCTTTTAGGTAGGATGCTGCTGGACAGTTAACTGTATGGAGAAAAAAGGCCAAAATGCTTGCAAAATGTAACTCCTAAAATAAGGGTAGAATACATCGGCTGAATAACAGTGCTTTCTACAGGCACTTGGGAGCACTGGCAAGGAGACATCTACTGTGGGTGAGAAAAGGATGGATAACTACTATACCTGCGCAAATACAGAGAAGGATTTTGCTTACACTTCTGAATCTGGAGAATAAATGCCGCTTTCCAAACTGGATAGGTAAAGGGCACCTACCTGGCTGGAAACATCCTGAATTACGCGGTTACAGTGCCATGGAAACCTGCTATGTACCTTTTTTCTGAATGTCCTCACAGAGTGTTTCTTTTTCTCTGCCAAGTGCAGGCCAATAATGCTCACATGGATCACTCAAAAGGATTTCCACCAAGCTGATGTAAGGCAGAGCCTCCTCTACCATGACTTAGAAGTGCTGGAAGGAGGCAAGAGAGGGAAGGCCCTTCCTCAAAACCAGATTTTCCCCACATTTGTATGAAATGCGTTACCCACGGAAGCTGGGAGAAGCAGTTCACAAAAGAAGGCAGCACAGGGAAAAACAATGGGCGAGACACTCAGCTCAGACGGAAAAGTGCACGAGCACGTGCCGTTCTCCATGGCACCCTCCGGGAAGTGTCCTTTTTTCCCTGGAGCAATCGCAGGCAGCACGGCTACGCAGCAGCCTCTGTCAGCTGAGCCGCGTCTCCGTCCGCTTGCTGCTCAGCAGATGTCTGCTCCGCCAGGCTCCAGCAACGCCCTGCGTGGTAATCCGAGAGGAAAAGCCGATTAAACAGCCCCACAGACCGGCTGCAGCAGAGCGGTCCCACCACCCAACGGCCGGGACCCGATTTAACGGGGCCGGTGTCCTGCTGCCCGCGCTGTACCTGTGCTCTTAGGCTGTCATGGATTTAAGATTCGAGCCTCTCTGGCTGTCAGCTCATCACTGCAGCTGAGCACCGAATCGCTAGGAAAAAGATCCTGACCTTTCCTCAGCTGCATGATGCTACGTTTCTAAAAAGAATCTCTTATTACGCACTTCTTCAAGAAAATATGCTTTCCAGGGGGCTATTTAAAAGCCCAGATCAAAAGACAGAAAGGAAAAAACAAACCACCTGTAACCATCCCAGCTATCAGGCAACAGCGCGACTCGGGATGAACGCTGATCCGCAGCTCTAAACAATCATAACAGCTCATTCACATGAAAAAGACAATTTGCAAAGACTCATTCTGTAATAAACCCGAGTGCTGCTGATACAGGGAGGAAAGCACTGGGGAGACCAGTTGATGCGGGCTGTTCTAAAAATACCAGTTTGTGCTGTCATCTGGTGAGAGTATGTCATCCTGTAATCTTGGCATCTGCAGGGACAGCAAGTTTCTGCCTAATTATTGCTGCTGAATCACATGACAAAGCATGAGGCACTAAAATATATATATATATATCACAAAAACAGAAGAACACCCAAACCACAGGATCAGGCCACTATCTTGGCTTCAGCTCTCGATCGCTCACAAGACAAGTCTGCAGACAGAATACTGGCTTTTATGGACCTTTTCCCTCAGTTAATAAAACCCTAAAACAAAAATTTGGATTCAAATAACTAAATAAATAAATGGGGCGCTTCCAGAAGGCGCGAGGGGATTCATCACGTTCGCACGTTGGCTCCTGCTGCCTTCACTCCCGCTGAGCAGAGGCTCGGCGAGCATCCTCCTGACTCACCCGGCCAAGCCTGGGGAGGAGCAGCCGCATCTGCTGCTGCTTCCTATCCACCCGGGGCTGCCACTGGTGACCGAGAGCTTCTGGAGCCGAGCTGGAGGTGGTGGCTGCCTGCGATGCTGCAGTGGGGACCGAAGCCCAGCTGTGCCCGGGGCAGCAGCAGCAGAGGCTGCATTTTTTTTTGCAGGGAAAAGCTGCAGCATCCCTGCAAGCGTAGGACTGGCCCCCGGGGAGCGAGGAGACTGCTCGGGGCAGGCCCTCCTTGGAGTTAATGGGGTCCCTGTTCCCAGAGAAATACAAACTTTTCCACAAGGATATTTTTGCTCGAAGACTAAACTTGGCGTGCGTGATGTTCAGCTAGTCACAAAACCACTTTTCAAAAGCTGGGCTGGCTGAAACAACACTGAAACGCTAAAAGCGTGCCGCCGCCTTAACCACTAACTTGTTAGAAACGGAGCAGAAGAATTTGCTGCTCTTGAATTTCCTTCGGATTTCTCAAAGGTACCCCACCTTGCCTCCACACGGCAAAGCTCTCAGCCCTGCCTGTGAGACCTCATTTTTTAAGCTAGGAGAGGAGGAAGCGCAGCCTTGGTCGGGGCACAGTCAGGGTCCTCAGGCAACAGGTCCACCAGCTCTGCTCTCCACACGTCAGCTTTAACAAGCAGAAAACAAGGTTTCTGGAAAAGAATGAAAATCATCTTCCTCGTGGCATATTGTCCAGTCAGAGCTCTCTGATTCAAAGGGGAAAAACTGCATCCAAATAGAGATCTCTTTACTATTTCAACTTTTAAGATGGTCTTTTAGTCAATGCTGTCATCCTATGGATTTGTCTTTGGTGTGAATTTTACCCAGAAACAGGCTGAATGTAAATTAACAAATCAGCAAGTAGTCCAAACAGCTATGGACTAATGAAATACAAACAGGCATTTTATTACATTTCTTAGGATTTTGCTTTATCAGAGATGTTAACCATCAAATTCTGCGAACTAATTCAGGACGTTGCTATTAGTGGCTTGTGCACTCTGCTGCTACAGTAAGATGACTTGGGACTTCAATGATGCTTGGGTAAAATGAGTGACTCTAACTGCTCTGCGAAGTATTTTACTTCTAATCTTCAAACAAGACAACGTGGCTTCAGCACAGCTCTGTTACAGAGCCCAGAGGGATCCAGCTAAATGGCACATTAAAACCTCTCCCAGAAGATGCAGCTAGATGAGCTTTGCAGACAGCAAAACCAGCTCAAGAAGTTCCTGCCCTACTTGCACAGAGCCGTCCTCCACCCCCTTCCCAAGCCCTGCCAGCATCGCTGGCTGCGGGGCTCTCTCGTAAGCTGGATCACTGAAGCAACTGAGGCAAAAGCAGCTTCTTCAAGGGGTTTTGATGCCAGAGAGGTGGCTGATCACCAGCTCACGATGTTCCAGGCAGCTGTGAATTTCCCCCATTCCTCCCCATCAGTTTGCTTGGGGCTGCTCTTTGGGTGAATACCAAGTCCCTTTGGCTCCACCGGCTGAGAAGGACCACGGAGCAAAGAGCCAAGTGGTGGGAACGCCAGCAGAGCGAGAGAGGAGCCACTGATTTAAAAGTAAAAGGTATTGTGGAGAAAGGCTAGGCAATAGTGATGTCTTTATGTATTGATAAACAACCCAATGATTGTCTGAGTGGGTGGAGGGCAGATTCAGTGCTCCTGGGAGGCAAGCAGAGATAGGGGCACAGAGGCCTCCACCAGCTTCAGAGGGGAAAATCACGGTGGCATGAATAAAGTAAGAAAAAAGCATATTGATTTTCTCCTTTCCTTCCAGTAGGAGGAAAAACCAAACAAACACATTCCGTTACGAGCATCAATTAGGGCCCGCTGAAAGGCTGGGCACGGCAGCCTCGCGGGCGCGGAGCCAGCGTGGTGGGAGCTGGTGAACATGCAGCAAACATCCCTGGCCACCAAACCCATACGGTGGCATCTTCTGCACGGGGCTTTCCCCTCCCCTGTGAAGAGAGTGTAGGTGACTTCCTTCCAAAGTAACCCCCCTTCTACACCTAGGGTATGTATAAGCTAAATAACTGCGTATTTGGCTGGGTTTTCTTCTCAAAAACCGACTCCAGCTTTTCCCTTACTTCTCACAGAAAATACAGCACTCGCTGCTCCGAGGTATGCCAACAGCCCATCGTAACTGCTTCACTTCATGAAATGGATTTAACACGAGCAAGCACCAGGGTGTTCTGCTGAAAGTGTTTCCCAACCTCCAAGCCTGCAAAGCTTTGTTATTGGGGTCATGAAAACTGCTGAGAGATTTTAATTTAGGGGTCCCTCTGCTACAGCGAGGCAGAAAATAACTGAGAAAACAATTCAGGCTGATGACACCTGACTTCACGTGAGACGCTCCTACCAAAACAGGAGGCACTTGTTCAGAGGCCAGTTCTCCAGCAGTGGTGCTCAGCAGAGCAAGACCTGGGTGCGAGATGAGCCAGCTCAGCAGAAATCACCTGCGCTTGCACCTGACACCGGAGGCACCCCGTAGCAGCTGGTCCAGCTGCCAGAGAGAGAGAAAGAGGCTTCCACAGATGACCGGACAGTAATCCACCAAGGAGAGCCATCTCCTTAATAGATCTGTCCTCTGAAACGTGGCTTCTCACACAGACATGTCGGTTCCTCCCCTCTGAGGGCAGTGCCCTCCCCAGGCACCTTCTACCTCCACACGGTAAGTGACGATGCTAAAACATCGCCCTATTAGAAGCGTGTCAAGCCAAGCTGTCAATAACATCTCTTTTTCAAGCAGATCGTACTGTTGGATGTTTTACCTCAGGCAAAAAGGGTTTCTAAATCCAAACAGCTCATGCACATGGAGGAACAGACAACTGACCGACAAGCGTGACCTGCTGCAAGTTTTTGCCTGCCAGTTCACGACCCACTCTTCTTTTTTCTCCCCTTTCCTTTCTTAAATTATCAAGCAGTGGAACCGAAAAAAAAAGTAGAATTCAGCTGGTGCCCTGGCCCTGCCACGATGCCATCTCATGCACGGTCAGCGGGATGCAGCATCCTCTACAGCCCATCTCTGCAGCCCATCTCCCGACCTCGCCCTGCAACACTCTCGCTTTTAGAGAGAAGATGTGAAAGAACCGGAGGAAATCCTCCGCCTGAGAGAGAAAGTGCTGCGCAAACCACCTGCTCCACTGGAGCGAGGAAGCTTTGCAGAACGACTACACCAAGGAGTCCTGCGCAGTCTTTTTCTCCCTTACAGACAGCAGACCAGCACACATCTTTGGGGGTACTCTAGACACACAGGGAGACGTTCAGGAGGCTCACCACTGCTGTTCACGTACTGCAAAGTTGCCCCCTGAACATCTGACTGTGAAAGAAAGAATGAAAACTCAATTAAGGATGAAAGGGTCACTCATCAGCAAATTATGCACCATAAAGTCAAAAGACACCGACTCCTTCTTTCCATCCTTCCCCCAGAAAATGAGAAAGTTGGAAGTAAGCTGCAAACTGAGTGAATGCCTCTTTTAACCTCAGTGTTGGGATACTCTGCACGCTGTACTGAAGTTTATACAATACTTTCAATAATTTATAGCTAACCTTTTATCCTACTATATTTTGAAATCTACTCCCTCATACTAATAAATAAACAAAGGAGAAAGAGCACTTTGTTGGAACCTACTCTGTGAGTCAGTGAGTATGTACATGGAAGCAGGCAGAGAGGTATGGGCAGGAACCTGCAGAATCCCAAAGGATGACAGAAACAACATTTATAGGCTCTGATGTCCCCAGCTGTGGAAAAGAAGCACTGAAAAAAAAAAACAACAACACAGCAATCTGGAAAAAATTAATCTGAGAAATGAAATCTGAAAACATTTTCAAATGTTTCTAACATTTGAAAAGCACCTGTGAAAGAACCCAAAAGAACCCAAACTTAGAGATATTCTCTTGGTGGAGTCCAAAAGGAAACGATACCCACACAGGTCCTGAGGGGGGTCCAACAATTTCTGCATATTTAAAGCACTTAAAACAGAATGTTCCTGTGACCAGGATCCTACCTTTGTTATTTCAAAATGTAATTCCCTGATTTGCTACTTTTCTTTTGCTGAGAATTACACTAAAAAATAAAACCAAACACTTGCACTAGTGTAGCTGTACCACAGCAGCGGTACAACTCTAATTCAGCCCAGATCTGTGCCACACACCCGATCCTCGGTGCAAGCACCGATCCTACAAAGTCACTCTTCCTCGTCCCCTCCAGCAACATTGCTGCGCTGACGGCAAAGCCCCTTGCCCCATCCCTGTGTCACACAGCTTGGCTACGTGCGGCACCGGCTGCAGAGAGGAATCCATCTGTTGCGACTTCAAAGAAGACAAGCTGGAGCTCTCTGATTCGTAAAATCCACAAATATTCCACCTTGGTTTGCCCGATTTGTCATTAACATTTCTGATGCCTAAATTAAGAAGGACACATAGCACCACATGCATGCTGACACTGTTGCAGCCGAACAGCTTTTATAGCTTAGCCTCATTTCCCTCCACACCTCCAAATTTTTCTTGGTTGTACCTGTTGCATACCAAAACACAGCAAGCCATCGCAAGCCAAATTAGTACTATTAGTGTGCACTAACAATTAAGTGTTTGGTGCAAACTCCAATAAAACTAAGGAACCAAGCATTTGACCACGTCCCCAGGGCACTGACCTGTTTGCCCATTTTCCCTGTTCTCAAAGATCCTTCAGCCTGGTACCCAACTCTGTGATGAAGCCTGTTTAGCACCAGTGAAGTTCCCCACATTCAGACTGACAACGTTCTGAGCTGAGATGAGGGAATCAAAGTTAAAATCCAGCCCATCTGCATCCATGAGTTCACTGCGGATGATGGACTCCATGTCACACTCCAAGCTCCCATTGAAAATATCCAGGTCCAAGTCACTTGGGAATTTCTCGTGTCCCATGACCGGGAGGTTCACACTAGAGGAGTACAAAGAGGAGCCTGAGAGCGGGTCAGAAAGTGTTTGCATAGACTGATTGACAGGTGACTGCTGATGTTTGGTGGATCCCAAGCTGTTCGAGTCATTCAAGCCTATGTTACTGATGGAGTTGGACAAGGCACGGCTGCCACTAAGAGGAGAGCTGTGAGACTGGTGCTGGTGATGGGGCAGGCTCTGATTGACCAGACCGCCCTGGCCGGACTGCGCGGCAAACGACATCATGGGGTCATTGCGGAGCATTATATTCCTGCGGGAGTTCTGGGCGGACACAGCTGTGCTGGCTTGTGACATGAGTGGGTCAGACTGTGTCATCATGACATCGCTGTGACTAAGTGCATCGGAGGCGAGCAGATCCTGCAGTGTCTGGTTGTTGTAATGAGAAATGGAAGAGAAGGTGGCCTGCTTGTTCTCCTGAATGGTCTGCATGGGCGACTGGCGGAGGGAATTCAGGGACGACGGCCCGAATACGGCATTGTTGAAACTACTCGAGGGGGAACCCAGCCCTGAACCTTTGGAACCATACGGAAAACTGGAGCTTCTCTGCATCATCCCTCCTGTGGGCGACTGCTGCGAGGAAGGGAGTGTTATATTGTCCAAGAGATCATCCATGAGGTTATCTGTCAGTCCATCGTTCAAATTCATTGTCCCAGCCATATCAGTCAACCTAGGCAACTCCACAGTACACGGTTTGTTTACTGATGGGGACAAGCTCGATGGACTACTGTACAGCATGGGAGAAAGCGGAGCGTCGTCGTCTTGGACATCATCTAGTTCGGTGCTTGCCAAAATCGGTGACAAGCGGCCACTTATCGTACTGGCGTTTGAATTCGTCCGGGAGCGAAAATCCGTCCATGCATCCAGCTCGTCGCTGCTGCGGGAAGTTGGGCTCCCTGGCCACTTGGAGAGCTGGGAAGGGCTGTCCTCGCTTGCCTCCTGGGCAGTCTGCAGGGCCGCCTTTTTCTTAGCCGCCCGCCCTCTGCTCTTCGTGTACTTGTTGCTGTTGTCCATGGACACGGCGCGTCTCCGCGGTGCCTTGCCGACTTTTCCACCATCTGGATTGATCATCCACCAGGAGCTTTTCCCAGTGCCTTCATTCTGCACCCTGATGAATCGGCTGTGGAGTGACAAGTTGTGCCGGATCGAATTCTGCAGGAAAAGAATAAAGCAAAATGTCAAGACCAGCACTTCTTTTGCTACCCCAAAACCTCAATCACAAAACCAACATCACATGAAAACGACACCAGTAAAAACACTGGGCCCTCCTGGACATCACCGTGGGTTTCTTGGGTGGTGGACATGGGAGAGCTGGAGCGTGACAGCACCTTGCCAGCATGCTGTTGTACAGCAAGCACCATGCCCACACTGGCTGTGTGCTCCTGGTGCCCATCTTGACACCCCAAAAGCTGCATCCTAAGGAATGGGGTGTGACACAGCTCTGCTCCTGCTAGCAAGGAGCTAGACGAGACGGCTGGGAATGTCAGAACGAGGGAACAACATGCCAGCCAACCACCCCTCTGCTGGGATATGGGTGAAAACAGAGACCAATGCCCATGCCCTTAAATCATTCAACAGCACCAGGCTCGAAGCAGTTGCATTTCTCCCCTACTTTCGACTCAGGACAAACCTCTATACCATCAGCAATCTTGCCATCAGTTCCTTGAAACAAAAACTTCAAAGACACTGCAAAAGTCTGACTGGAGGGGTAGTCACACTCATTGCAGCCTCAGCAAATGTCTTTTTAATTCTTCATTGGCATGTGTGTTTGTAGAGGATGCTACAAAATACAGTACTTTCAGGGGAGGCCGGTGCACAGGCTTGCACCAGTCAGCAACATCCACACTCCAGCGATAATCACCCCGGAACAAGAAAATGGCAGAGAAAACCAGCTACTGTGGTAGCCCTAGTGAAAGGACACCAGATTTATACCAAAATAACTGAGATGAAAATCCCGCTCTATTCATCCCACCCATCTCGGGCTTAAAACACGGCTCAAGAAAGGACATGCAAGTAGTATTGGCTACTGAGAATGCTTCCAGGGGGATGGATTTTTTTTTTTCCATGTGCAAGTCAAAGATTTTTGGAATGATGCCATATTCTTTTGACAAAACAGTTGTGCTATTCCTGCATGTTAAAGATGATCGGGTTTAAAAAGTTGCATGAGCTTTTTTTTTTTCCTGAAATTTGGCAAATGCCAGCTAGAAAGGGAATAAAATTACATTTGTTCTACCAGCATGCCTTAAAAGCACAACATCAACAGGACCATAGCATAAGCAAACCATCCAGAGTAAGCGTCCTTCATTTACAAAGCACTGAAGAAATTCCAGGTTTAAATGGACAAAGAATGCATCAATCAACAAATCATTCACAAGCATCGCAACGCTTGTATCGTAAGGATAAATGGACGTTTGACATATGTGAACTGCAGACACACTGGATGTATAAAGAAATACAGCCCAGCTTTTTTTAAACAATCCTTTTCAGTATATGACGCCTTCTCCCCCCTCTGAGCGTTGTGGTTTTTGTCAGATTGTGAAATGGAAAACACGCCCGAAGTTCTCACATGCAGACAGCAAAAGAGAAATCATATTGATTACGGCTCAAAATAACAACTGCTCTGTTTTAAACAACTTGCACAAAACAGCAGACCAGGCTTTGCAGACATACCTAAGACAAGTTTGGGTCAGTGTTTCAGCTGTAAACTTGTCTACTTCCACAGAACTATAATGCCATTAAAATATGCTGGATTGAGGTGCAGCATCACAGTTCTTAAGTCTAAAGAGGGAAAGAGCTTTTTTATTATTTAGCTGATGAACATTTTTAACTATATTTTGAGCCTGGTAAAAGCCTGTTTCTAACTTCTAATAACTAGGCACCACTGCTAACTTCCTCAGGTTTCTCCCAACTGGCTGGAGACCACTGTTTTTTTTTTGTTGTTTGTTTGTTTGTTTTGAAAAATAACATTTTCTGATATTCCAGCTTGTACTGCATCAGTGCAGGTACATTCATTCCCTGTGGCAACTGCATATGAGAATATCTGCATGGGCATCTCTCCCAGTGGCAGGATTAAGACGACCAGAGACAGAACACCACACCAAACACCATCATGTACACATCCTACAAATGCTGGATATAAGAATAAACAGCACAGTGATACCTACAAATGAAAAAAATCTCCAAAAACAGGAAAGAAACACCCAAGGTGGCATACGCAGCATGCCGCATAGCTTCAGATATAAAAACTCTCAGCCAAAGTGCCTTGCTAACAGTTTGCAAGCTCTGGTTTTCTAATGAATTTCTGCTGGTGGTAGCTGTAGTATGAAAATACCTGGTCTAAAACCATGAAAAATCCTAAAATGGTCAGTTGGTAAAATTGTGAAATTGAAGAACATTTCAGGATGAGGGTTCTTGCAGGTGTGGATATGTGTGCACATGTGTATTCTTCTTCTTATAATAACTTTTTGCTCAGTGTTGGTATCACACAAATAATAGAAGAATGTAATAATACTTTTGCATTGAAAATTGGTGGTTATGAAAAAATCCAAGCAGTTTGTTTCCCTTTACATTATGCAATATGCCATTTATGCTCCAGCTTCTGATTTTCTTTACTTTTTTTCCTGTATAAAAACTGTTTTCTTAAGCATAATTACGGGCCAATTTATTTTTGTGTACCTCATCTCCACCCTCTGTTCAAACACAGCCTTAAAACCCACTTCATTCACGTAGCCTCCCCCGCTAACCTCTTCAGCAACAGTGTCTGAGTTTCTTGGTTTCTCCATGTGTTGGATGCCCTGCCAAATCAAATTATGGCTGGACCCTATTATGCTTTCACATGCGAGTTTTGCTGTAGAAATCACTGAGACTCACAACTCACATGAGTGTAGGCTGTTGTGCTGGGCCACCAGGCTGTGACCTGGATGGCAATAACTGTGCTTTCTACCTGTTTCTGAATTGTCAAAGAATCTTCATGGCTGCTTAAAATATAGAAAAGTATTGTGAGACAACTTTTGCTCCCAGGCACATGCATTAGCAATAAATGACCCTGTGACAAACCACAGAGGAGGTGGGGAAGCAAAGAAAACAGTTTGTGATTTGAACCCGCTGTTGTTCAAATTAATGGGGATTTGTCTCTGGCTTGTTTGGGAGAAGGATTAGACCACTATGATGGAAAGAAAACACATTTTTCATGCCAAAAAGCAACAAGAAACTTTAAAAGATCTGTAAAGGAACGCCCATGAATCTGTCCTGGAGACCATATGTCCATGGGACAGATGCTAGCCAGGGCTGCAGACACCTTGGAAAGAGCTCAGATACCACTGATGGCTACAACACAAGGACTGTACAAGAGCAGAGTAGAAAATAAATATGACGAGCTCCTCCCTTTATTAGCGCTACTATTTATACCCGACTTGAAGTAGGCTGCATGCCCTACCAAGAGCCAGAAGACCGAGGTTCCTGCAGATAAGATCAAGAGCGTGCCATACGGCACTGTGCCTAGCCCAGCTGGGTCGCAGTTCCTCTTGCAGTGGTCCTGCCGAAAAGTTACTGGCCCTGAAGACGAGGAAGACCCAGCAAAGACACACACGAGACAGGGCAGACGTGGTGCCAGCGGAGGATAGCGCAGCGCTGCGGGAAGACAACACTGCTTTGCTCGGCTGCCAGCTGCTGAGAGGTTACTGCAAGTTTTCATTAAATAAAAATACATACATCTGTGAGGAGTACTGCATGCCACTGACAGATGTCAGGTGGTGTGCAGGGCTGCGAGGAGATGGAAGAAGGAAGCTGAGCATGGAAGGTGGAGACCAGGCAGAGAGAGGGAAGGAGAAGACCAGGACATCTGCAGAAGGATGGGGTGGTATGGAGCAGCGGTGGGGTGGGGCGCTGAGGTAGGCCTCAGCGGAAGGCGCTGCAAGGCCAAGCGACAGTGCCACCGGGGTGAGAGGTGGAGGAAGGGCTGGCACTCAGGTCTGCAAGCGGGTCGGACAGCGGGGTCCTGCCTCCACCTCCCTGCCCATGTGTGCCGAGAGACTGTGGGATGAGACTTCCCACAGACAGCCCCTGGGATGAGGAAACCAGGGCACGGAGCCCTGCGCTTGGGGTGACGGCATCGGGAGGAAGGGTGCTGGTGTGCCCACCACCTCTTCGCTGCCTCCTGTACCGGGCACTGCTCTCCACCACGCACCTCACACCCCTTGGGTTTTCACATAAACCTGCGTGTTTTTGTGAAACAGCAGGCCAGGAGGTGGCCGGCTAGCATACCGGGGCTCACTAGCAGTAAATCAGAGCTGAGTGCCCCGTAGGAGCCAGAGCAGCAACATGTGGGGTGACGCTACTTCTCCAAAACCCAGGGCCACATGGGGGGGTCAATGCTGACCAGGGTCAACGCTGATCCGCTGCTCCCAACTTTGTTAATATGCCTTGAGGGAATCAGCCATGTTTTTGCTCATGAAAATAAATGAAATCAGCTACCATGTCCTACTTACACATCTCTCCTGGTATTTCGGTATGAGTGCAAATGGATAAGCACCCAGAGAGGACATTCACACAGTTCCATATCCATGTATACCTGATTTGGTGCAAACATATAAATGAGCCTCCCAGAAAAAGCTTAGGCCATGCGTTATTTCAACACACAGCCCTTGCCGAGCCAAAACAGCAAATGCTTGAGCCTTTAAAACGGAGAAAATCCCCCCCCGGCTCCTCCTGCCCGTGTCTGCTTCAGCCTCTTCCAAACTGTGTTTACCTTGTGGAGCCCGTCCATTAACTCAGACACCAGCTGCAAGTGCTTCCACTGCAACACAGAGTCTTTTTTGTCTGGGAGCAACATGTGGTATCAATTTATCATTCTCAACAACGCAACAAGGAATCCACTCACTTTAAAAATAAAAAGAGAGTTGTGTAACTTAACTCTTACAAGCCCATGCTTTAAGAAAAAAAAAGGCTGAAGATTAGCAAGATGAGGCGCAGCTGGTGGCTGCCGGCTCCAAGTTACACACTGCTCTGTTTTCATTTCAGTGTTTTGCAATGAGTGGTTAATTCATTATTTCAGATACAGGCTCCTAAACCGTAAAGTTGCTCCTACAAATCAAGAGCAGCGGTTTATTTTAACAATTGGGATACTAGGAAATGATGAGAGAAAAACAAACACTATCTGCAGGCCCATAACTGCTGCTAATGCTCACTTGGGAGAACTACACTTTATTTTACACTTTATTAACTTATTTAATGCTCTAACTTCACCATATGAGGTTGTCCGGTAGCCACGCAGTAGGGCAAGGCTCAAGATCCAACGCCACTGAGGAGAAGCCATGGAAATCGCTCCAGCTTATCGGCCTCCAGCTGGATGGAGGCAGGCGCGCTTCCCAACGGCCCCGCTTGCTCCCTTGCCTTTCAGTTTCCAGCCCACAGCACCATCCTCAAGATTTTGTAGCACAAATTTCTTTGGGGGATGAACATCCCTCCGGAGGACCTCCACCAAAAATCAGTTCTTTTCTTTAAGATAAGCAAAATGAATCACACTACTTTCTTTGTGTTCAGTTGTCGCTAAAAAAAGGTGGTGAATAAGCACCACATTTTGCCCATCCATCCAGACTTCTCACAAACTCAACATTTGCTTCAGCTACCATTTTTTACATTTGCTTTAAAGTCCTCAGTGAGATTCAGTCGCAAGTAAACAAGAAAACAGACACAGTGACCTCCAAATGATGAATAGTTAAAGTTGCTAGTTGTATGCATGTACATAGAGATTTTTGGTGAAAGGAATTTGTGAGTCTAGACATGGAGCTCTTTTCCTGCTTTGCCCTGTAAGGCTGCAGTGCTGCTCTTCTCAAGGAGCTTGAACATCTCCAGCCCCAACAGGTCTCAGAACTTTCCCATAAGCTTTTGCAAACCAGAAATATACATATATATATATATAATGTAACAAAGTAGTGAAGGTGCTCTGGAGATACAGAAAAAGCAAGAATTAAAACATAAGGAAAGTCCTCCCACAGTATCTATCCAGCCGTGTTTTGAAGATCTCCAAGGAGGGAGGCTCCACAGCCTCTCTGGCACTTCCAGGCAGGTGGGTCACCCACCTACCCTCCAGCAGAAAAAGGGGAAAAAAAAACAAACCCACAGATTTAGGACAAAAAAAAAAATCAGCTTGACATCTGAGGGGTGCCTTTGTGGAATTCCCTTCCTCATCCTCTCTTTAAAGGAGTATTTCTGACCTTGGTGGCAATGAGTCCACCCCCACCTCCTAGAAGAGCAGAAGCGTTGGGGGACATCAGAGCTCCTTGGGAGCGCGTTAAGTCCGGTGAAGATTTATACTCCGAAATATGCTGTGCTCAGATAGGCGAGCGGGGCACGCATCTCCAGCAGTCCCCAGCTAAGGACTCTGCGCCATGCCAAATTACAACAGAAGAGACATGATTAGAGGAGGGAAAACAAACCCTGACGACGCAGGCCTCACACCCTGGGGCTGCTCCCTTGCACAAGGGCAGGAAACGTGCCCCCAGAGGAGGTGGGTGCCCTCCCTTCCGAAGAGAAAGGCATCTCAAGATGTGGAGCTGAGGGAACTTAGTCACAGTGTAATTAAATGCTTTTCCTAAAAAAAAAAAAAAAAAAAAGTCTAATTAAAACAACTGCTGCCTCACTCTTTGCAAACACTGATATTGCAAATCACCACGCTGACGTAAATAAAGCTCAGCTGAAAATATACGCTGCCTGGAAATTGTCTCAGAGCATCACACTTCCAGTTAGCAGAAAAATCTCCAGTTATTTTACAGTCAGACGTCTACTGACCACAGGAGGACTCTAATAAATAACATTTGTTTTGCTGTGAGCAGAGCACGCTGGTTGCAGTTTATTTGTTTCCACTGGGCGTTGGGAGGAGGGAAACGGAGAGAGGGACGCGCTGGTAGTTTAACTAATGCAGCTGCGGAGAAGGAACAAGGTCTGAGGATAAGAAGTGTAACCAACTTCATAAAGAGCAACGGCAATGGCCGTGCAGCGCGTATGTGTGGTTTTTTATGTATTTAGAAGCTGCCTGAGCAACCTCCTGCCCAGCTGTTTTTGTTCTTGGAGCGCTGGGGAGAACATTCCCTTCCCGCAGCCCAGCCCACGGCCGCATCCCCGCTCCGCCTGGGCACTCAGCAACCCCTCCCCATGCCAGCAGACACCTATGCTGGCACCCTGCCCTGTAGGAAGCCCGGTAAAAATAAAAATATAAGTGTTTGCCTCTGTATACGGTGCTGATGCTCCTCCCTATTAAAATGGGGTTTAGGATCCAGAATCACGCAGCAGCAGCAGGAGTTGCTAAAGGCACCCTGTCAAGAGCCTCCTTTTTCATCCCCTTCCACCTGCTTTGTACTGTGTCTGCACAAAATTAAAGAACGCAATTAATTTCAATCAAAGGGTTGAACTTAATTAAGAGCAGGAATTTACTTTCAGGCATTGATCTTGCAAGGTGCTGAATTCGTGAAAATCCCAAGGCACATCAGCGCAGGCTTGACTGTGACACAAATACAATCGGTAAAACCAAAAAGTGTTGCCACTTACTGGTTTTTAAGTGACCTTAAATGCAAGGAGTTGCATACAAAAAAGCCACGAAGGACACACGCAGCAGGGTCTTCGCAGAGCCAGATCAAAACAGTTACAATCTCTGTTCAGAAGCAATGTCACCAGCAGATAACACCTTTTTTCTCCTTTTTTTTTTTTTTTTAATGGAGAATCCCAGCATTTAAAGTGTTTCCATTGTAGTGACTGTCGAAGTGGCATCGCTCTGCGTTTGTAGAGCACAAACCTCTGGCAGGGAATCGCCCCATTTCTCCTCCTCCATTCCACCGGGAGCCCCAAGAGACACGCAAGCACCCACACCTCATCGACCCGAACGCTGCCCGCACAGTATCTCTTAAAAATAGCCACCGCTTTCGTCACGCGCCCAGTCCAACAGCCGCTCAAGCTAACGGGAGAGTCCTCAGAAACCTCAGTGGTCACCGAGTTAGACCTCAATGAAAATGGTGCAATTTTACTGCGAGGCAGGCTTCCACCCCGGAGCCTCTGGGTTTGTTTTTCTTAACTAGAGAAAGAAATGTTCCCTCTGCTTTTTGTTTCTTGGATGCAAAGACCCCAGCAAAGCCCTCATGCGGCACTGTGGAAAGCAGAGTGCTGAAGCTCTGTTTTTGCTCACTCTCAGCATATGGCCGTTACTATACATCGACTATTTAGAAACATGTATGGGCGTTCTTTCATGCCTTTATAAATAAATGTGAGTGATGCTACCGCTTATAATAATTCACTAAAAATAGTAGCTTCCCGTGGAAGATCACAAAAGCCTGTAAATGCTGAATCACGTATTATAGATCTGTGTTTATACAGATTTAGTGGTGCCCAGTGCCAGGACCAGAGGCAACGGGCACAAACTGGAACACAGAGGGTCCATCTGAGCATCAGGCAGCACTTCTGTGCTGTGCAGGTGGGGTGACACACCACTGGCACAGGTTGCCCAGAGAGGTTTTGGGTCTCCTTTCCTTGGAGATCTTCAAAAACCACCTGGGCATGGTCCTGGGCAAGCAGCTCTGGGTGTCCCTGCTTGGGCAGGGGCTGGACCAGATGGACCCAGAGGTCCCTGCCAACCTAAACTGTTCTGAGATTCTGTGATTTTTTTTAGAAGTTTTTGTGGTTATGTGTTGATTTTTTTTTTAACACTTGCTAAGCCTGGGAAATGCAACTAAACTACCAGTAGCTCCCACTGCACAGGGGCAGGGAAGGAGTAAACTCAGGGTGCGCTGCAAAAGCCTTGCAGGGCTTCTGCCTGACCAAAGCGCAACGCTGTCCTGCACGCGGCTCCGCAAAGAGCCAGCTCTGAAGGGACACAGCTCTGAAATGACAGATCGCTAAGTACACGGGCTGCATTAATTGGAAGTGTTGAACGGCACCTATTAAATTGCAAATCTGGTGACAGTTATGGCTAACGTGACTGATTAGAGGAACAGATCTGATACGCTGTCGGCTGACCAAGTTTGATCAGGCCTGAGTAAGCCCTCCAAAAGCTGGCGCGGGCATGCGAGACCTTCTCGCAAGAAAAAGCCTTCAAGCAACCTCCAAAACAGCCCTGGGCATCTCTATTAGGTGCCTAATCTGAAACAGGACCCCTCTCCTGCGCTATTTTAAGCACGTAATTAGTTTATTATCGAACCAGAAGATACTATCTGATTAAAAACAAGTAAGTGCATTTTAAAACACGATGCACTTCAGCTGGCAGCTGGCATGGCGAAGGGACCCAGGCTCCTGCCCCACGGCCCCGAGCACGGGGGGCATGGGGGATGCACCCGAGGGTGCCCACCCGAGGGTCTGGCTCTGGCTTTTGGGGGCAGGAGCCCTTCTGAGCCTGTGGGGACGCCAGGCCGGGTGGCAACGCAGAGCTGCACCTCCCAAAATCCAGAGTCAGCGCCCTGCCCCGGCAGAGGGATGGGGTGCGAAATAGGATGAGGGAACAGAGCAGCTTGAAAAACATGTATCTTCTCCTTCGGATCTCAGTACTGGGCGGCCGTGGTGCTACCAACAAACACATGACCCGTGCGCTCCTCAGAACATAATGGTAGCTATAAAATATTAATACCTTTTGAAAGTAGCAAGTAATCAGTTTTCCTTTTGATGGATTCTGATGCGGGTTCTTATTTCATCCCTGGAATATACTAGAGAATACGTCAGTCCCCCTAGCCTTTTCCTTCTCTGTTTCTTCGGGTTTCCTAGATTCTCCCTCAGTGTTGGGGAACGTATTTTAAACACTTACTCAAGAACATATTTGAAAAATCACACAAACTTGCTTTCTGCAAATACAAACTAAGCTCATGCCATGCCAGATGAATCGGATGGACAAAAACATCCATCTTCTCCCCAGTTCTACACCGGCAGCAGCAACGCGGGTTCACTTCGGCAGCCCTTCCCCAGCCTGTTCTGTAATCTCACTTCCACGGGAGCATCGCATCGGGGCAGGGCCACCCAGCCCCGAAAACAGCCCTGCCCACAAACCCACAGCCACAGCACGGGGCTCCAGCTTCCACGCTGCCTGCGTTCTCCCAGATGACAGCATTTGATTTAATTTTTTTTTTTTTCCTAAGGAGAAAAGCTCTTTAGAACCTTAAAATTTGATCGGCCTCACCCAACTGGGGTGACTGCAGCAGGGCTCTGCGTCCGCTTTGGGAAAGTCCCGCACAGAGCCTGTCCTTGCTCAGACCAAGTTCTCCTTCCACCCTTTCAGATTCATCTCAGCCTAACGTAACTCCATTTACAAACTGTTTGAATGAAACCTCAGCTCATTCGGATGACTTGCATGTTACTGGTTTTACTGGATTTTTTAAAATTTATTTTCTGTTCACTGCAGGGGCAAAATACACCCCAGGAACTGACAAAAGGGAAGAGATGACACCTATTATGCTGCCAATGAATCAGCCCTTTGCTACAGTAAGCAGGACATTCCTGTTTCACACGTAACTGGCATCAGCACCATCCCAGAAACCTCAGAATTGAGGTAAACGCACTGGTATGAAAGTCTTTTTTTTTTTTTTTTTTAAGCTATTTACCTAATCCGAGAAACTACCATCACTGCCAGTGCTGCAATGCCAGCCGCAGGTGCTATGTGCTGAGCACACAGCCAGGCTGTGTCCGAACGCTCCGGCGCTTCCCCGTGCCTTCTTAGTGCCCCACCCCGACACCAGAGCCCGAATAGCAGAGGGATGAGTGGAGCCCTTTCATGTTCCCAATTTGAACCTGTGCCCATGAGTCACGCATCCTGAAGCCAACACTCGGCCACGCTAGGGTTTTTGCATTTTTATTGCTCCGGACTGGGTCATTTTTCAGAGGCGGCTGTGGAGCCACAAGGGGAATGGATTTTGAGATCCCTTTTGCACAGCCGAGGTCTTCACGATGCACTAGGACAAGAAATACCTACCCTGAAGTTTGCAGTCTGGTTGAGCTCCCATGCTGGGAAGGGCTGCACAAGTAGAAGATACTTGCACCTGAAACTTTACAGGCAGACTAAGAAGTCTTAATTCAATAAAAATGCTACAGGATATAAAATTGAGTGGCTTTGGTTTTATTTGCTAACACAAACCAGCCTCATGTTACCCGCCCTTCAGGACAAGCGTCCAGGCAACCTCTCGGTACCCTGAGACAGTGTCACCATGCAGACACTGTCCCCTGAAAATTAAAAGTATCGTCTTGCTCAATCAAAATCTGTGCTTCCTGGGGCTGCAGTAGCTGTGTGCTCTCTGAGATGACCTCTCACTGCCTGCAGATACCGGCTCTCTTACAGCACCAGGCAGGCAGCCTGATGTCTGCTTCCCAACAAAACTGCCCCAGACCTGGGTGGGATGGGTGGGCACATGTGCTACAGCCAGCCTTTACCTGGAAAACGGTGAGTTATGTCAGTGGAGCTACACTGCCTGAAAATAAGTCCTTTTTTATCACCTACGTGGCCAGGACACGGGTGGATTTTAAAGGACAATGCTAAGAATGACGATGCTGTTGTTCATCACTATTTGCTCTATGACTCCGTTCACATTATTCACAGCCCAAGAATGCCAGGCCTCCTAAGCATGCCAGGTATCATTTTCATAATAAAGGTACCTAAGAAACAAGCACCCCGAGTTGCAGATGAGCAGATGAGGACAGACAGAAAGGTGCACTGGCAAATGCTTATGGGGATATTTTCCCTCCTTCTGGGAAAGGGAGGGAATCCCCCACCAAGCACCCCGAGCACAGTGTGCGTGTGATCATTATGGCAGCTCTGGCAATGCTTATTAAGATGAGCTGATATACAAAGTACAGAACAAGCTAACACACACTAGCTTTATGCTTCTTTTTTCCTTTTCGTACACAGACAAGGTCCTCTCTGCAACTAGAGCTCAGCGGAGATGGGGTATGGAGAAACATGTAAATGAACCAGGCTGCTTTTTGGCTAACAGTAGCCATGTGCTCACTGGGGAATGATGATGGGAGAGCCTACACTTTTCTCCAGTCAGACCTTTTTCAGAGCTGGTGGAAACCCGTTTTGCTCATAGGATCTAACCATGCACTCTGTTGCAAAGTGAGATTCTCACCTATAAAGGCTTTCGCATCTATGTAAGCATATACTCTGTGAGTTGCTTTGTGGACCCGAGCAGGAATACCCTCAATGCGTAGGGTTAGATGCACATACATCTTTGCCAGACTTTGCCTTATTGGAAAGGAAAACCAAGAGGACACACACACACACGTTTCCAATTTCTTTCACAGGCAAGTTTCAAAGCTTGCAAAAGTTAATGAAAACCTTCTAGTAGTTTTGTATCAGGCTCTCTTTGAGGTGAAAATAGACCATATTAATTATTTTCAGCAGAAATGGGTTCTCAGTGCCATCCAACCGCAGTTATAACCCCAGCGGTCCTTCGGAAGCAGAGTGACAGCTGAGTCACTAATGTTAAAACAGGGATGAGAAAAGGAAAATGAACAAGAAACTAGGCTACTTCCCCTGAGGAGCTAAATACAGTATTTAATGGCATCTTTTTATAAGGTTAACAAATCAAATGCTTCAGCCATGAATCGTTGCCATCATCACAAGTACAAGAGGATGACCCTGGACAACCCATCTCCGCCGAGGCTTCCTCGTCCTGCGAGGCACAAGCAAGCAGGAAGAGACGGGGCGAGCACCCGGGGAGACGGCTAGCGACAGCCGCGCGAGGTTTCGGTCGGACGAACGGCCACGCCGTGGGCAGGGAAGGAAGCGGGAGGGGACAGAGGGGGGACTTGCATTTCCCCGCATCTGCAGCAGCTGCCCTCGCCGTCAGCTGCTGCCCCCGAGGCGCTCTGCCGGCACGGGCTGCGGCGGCGATCATTTGGGTTTCTCTCCTTTAACAAACGCAGCCCCCCCGCACCCCGGTGCCCTCAAACGAACGCGTCGCAAGCAATTAAGCCAGGGCGCCTCGAAACCTTACGGCTGCGGGCGCGGCGGAGGGAGCGTCCCCTCTGCCCACCCCTGCGTCCTGTACACGCCGTTCTCCTCGCTGCCTCGACACAGTCCTCAAGGCTTCAGACCCGAACCAAGGGAAGCAGAATTGCAAGCTCTGCGATTCAAGGGTACTGAAAAGAGGGAAAGAAAGGGCAACTGTTAGTCACAGTCTTCCAGGACGAGGAATCTGTCTGTGCTCCAGGAGGCAGGAGTCCACGGTTTGAATTTCAAAGGCTTTCAGGAAAGGCTACCTCGAGATACTTTCCCAAGCTGCTTTGAATGAGTCGCAGTTTGGTACTCTGCCCTTTTTTTCCTCTACTCCTTTTCGCATCCAAAAAAATTTTTTTTTTCACTTGGTGAAAGGCAAAACTTACTTACTCCACTATTTACGGGCACTTACATGTCCCTTAGCTCTGGATTGCTGCTATATATTGAGATGGTGTACACGCTTGGAAAACAGTCCCTGGGAATTACAATGTACACATTAAAATGCCTCGGTGCCTCAAGCCGGTGGCATGGCTTTGGTGTGCCAGGGAGCGAACACTGAGCGCTTTCTTCTGCCGTGCCCCCTCTCCTTCCCTGCTCCCCTCCCGGGATTAGGACAGCGCTAGAACCTGACACCATACTGTTTGCAACCACACGCCTCGAAAAAAAAAAAAAAGGAAGCATTGTACAGAAACGGGATCGTATCTCAGGCTGCCAGCGATCCACCGCCTCAAAAGCCAAAGTCGGAGCTCGCGCGTTCCGATGACAACTGTAGCAAAACGAAGACAAAAAGCGCAAGTAATCTGCCTGACACGCGCGCAGACCGGGGGACGGCCGCCAAGGCGCTCTGGCACGACCCGGCCTTGAGGACGCCGGACTCGTCCCGCTCCCGGGCGTCCACTGCAAGACCCCGGTGGGCGGAGGTCAGCTCGGGACGCACCGGGGGGCCGGGCAGCCCCGCTCCTGCTGCTCCGTCCCCGCTGGGGCAGGGGCCAGCTGGCGGAGCGGAGCGGCACGCAGCGGCAACAAGTGGGGCCGGGCCGGCTGCTAGGGCCCCGGGGCAGGCCGAGAGAGGTCAGCGTGACACCGGAGGAGTGCTTGGAAAGGTCTTGGCAGGGCCGGGGCTCTGCCTTCCTGAGGAGCAGAGGTGGTAACAGCTCCAGAGCCTAACTCTTGGGAGTATTAATAGTCGTCACATGCTGGTCAGGAGGGGGATCTACCCTTTCCTTAGCACGCACCATCGTTTTTGCACTGGGTGAAATAACAAGTATTACCCACAGCAGACGCGCGACACCCCTACACCCATGTTTTGCGAGGAGAGCGTGGAAAAAAAATAATCCAGGAGAACTGTTGTCTTGTTTCTGGCTGGCCCCGTGACATGCTGAACGCTGCCTGCGAGGTACTGCATCCCGCCGTCCATCCTGACTCCAGGCAGGAAGAGCAGCAATCTGCTAAGTACCTGCTTGCTGCCGGCAGCGGGATCTCGTTCGCCACCAAAGAACCTCTGGAGCCCCCCACGTCAGATGGCAGAGCCCTGCCGGTTTGTTTGGTTTTGTCCTTCGTCTTTTGGAAGTACCTAAGGAAAAGCTGGGGGGAGAGTCCCACAGCAGCAAGGTTGGCAGGGGTGCCGCTGGGAAAAGGAAGAGACCTGGCTGCGGAACACCTTGGCTGCGGAACACGCGTCAGCAGGCATCAGACGCCTGACGAGCACTGGAAACGAGCGCTTTCCAGCCCCAGGAAAAGGCTGGGAGTATCACCTTCCACTCGGTACATAGCAACAGTTGCTAGTATTGACAGACGGCGGGATGCGGTGCAAGACATCGGGATGACATCATTTGATTATCACCTCGCTTTCTCCAGATTCAATTGAATTCCAATAAGAAATTATTTTTAGAATTGCTACAGACAAAAGCCTCAAAACCCGTCTATTACAGATTGGGGTAGAGGAGGCCGGGGACTGTGCTTCTAGCAGACAAAGACTTAACAAGGCCCAAACATTTGGAAGCTAAAACCACAGCAGAAATAACATGTACGTATGAGCAATGAAGGTAATTAATCATGTGAAAAACACACTTAAAGGCCTGGTGGATCCCTCACTGCCTGAAGTTTCTGCATTTAAGGCTAGATATCCTTCTGAAAAGTGGGATGCAGCTGAGGCTGAAGTTGGGATTTGCTGGTGAAAGAACCGGTGGAAGCTCTGAAGCTTTTACTGGGGAGCTCTGCCCTGAGCACCTGCACCAGTTTGTCTGCCGGCTGTGCTCGGGCAGTCCAGTCCCGCCCTGCTGATACAAGCTGTTGCAGTTACGAAGAAGGTGAAGAACTATCACAGGATATCACGACATACACCGTGAATACTCCAGGGAAAGCAGTATAGGCAAAAAAAACAACAGCTCCAAAATGTTTAGTGCGAGGTACATTGCCTTCACCCTGACACAAGACATTATAATAACATCTTGCCTTGTTATCCTGCGTCACCAAGAGCTCTGCAGTAACCGATCCTGCCTCTGATTTCGAGTTAGCTGCGGTGTTTGTTTGGGAAAAGAGGCTCGCATGACAGGCTCGAGGTTGTGAAGGAGACCTTTTGTGGGGATGGCAGCAGCTTGCTGGAAACAACCATCCGCCGGGATTCCCAGGCGCTCTGCCGGCACACAGCGGTTCTTCGCTGTGTTTGTGCAACCACAGGTATTAGTATTTACAGCAAACTGCTGCTTTTTACATCCCTTACTTTGAATATTTGATATCCTCTATGAATTTTAATGGACCATTGTGCTGTCTCGTGTTTTTTTAGCTTGTCATTTAATATGCTTGTACGGTGACAGACTAATGAAGTACTGAATGATGTGAGGAACTGGGTGGTATGTCACAACAACGCGTTTTGTAAAATAACAGGGCAAAGCTTTCTCTGCTTTCACAGCGAGGACAGATTCTCTGCTCCGCTTGCCCCAGCTGACAGCGAGAAAAATGCTCTGAGCACGAAAGAAGGGGAGGAAAAAAGGCAAGACGGAACCAGAACTGCACCGTCAGGTTTCCATTTTCATGGCAGACCTCACAACCGAAACTAGGACCGTCACCCGCGGGGGGCCCCGGATTATCACGTCGCGGCTCCGCGCTGACGTCGGCCATCGCCTTGCCTGCTAATTTGACTTCTACAACTTCACCGCGCCGGGACGCGACCGATAAGAGCGGACTCGCGGCTCCCACAGATAGGGGTTCTGCAGAGCCTCGCTGGCAGCGCACGCAGCCGGCTCCACCCGTTTCTTTCCGCGCACGCCGCTGTCATCCCCAGCCCCGAGGCAGGCTCGTCGGGCGCGCTATCAGCGGCACCATATGCGTCTGTAGAGATAGCAAAAGCCAGAGGATGCCGCCTTCCAGCCAAACAAACAACTTCACGTACAAGAAGTGACATGTGGCAGGAAAGAGCCAGGAAAGGACACAGCTTAAGCCTCCAAAACGCAGAGGCTGCTGCTTCACGTAACGCCTCCAGCAGACTTGGGAGGCAAGCCAGCAGCCACAGGTTCCTCCGTGACACCGTGCCCCAGTCCTGCCACGGAGAAGTCAAAGTCACGAGGGGAGAACCATACCCAGCGTGGAGGAGATGGACTTCTTTGATGCATCTGCATTGAGGCTTTGTATGTGTGTGAAAGGCCCAGGATAAATACTTTGGTAAAAGGCAAGGAAGGGGAAAATGGATGGCAAAAGGCAGGCTGGCAAGTAACACGAGCATTTGAAAATATTTGGTGGGATAGGTGGGCAATAAATTACAAACCATCCGGCCATCAGAGATTTATGAGAGGCTGGCTGCCAGCGAGGCTGAGCGGCTCCTTTTTCTGGAGTGGGATGGGTGAGGAAGTGCGAGGGGAAAGACTGAGCCTCGTGTTTACTGGAAAAGCAGATTTTTGAAACCCTCAGAGAAGACATGATGGATTGCAAAGGAGACTGCTCAACATGCCCAGGCCCCCTGGAGCTATGTGCCTTGAGCTGAGGGCCGCACCGCTACCCATGGCCGTAGCCACCTCCTGCCGAGGACGCTGCTCTGCGGCTGGGGCTGGAGGGCGGACGGCACTACCTGCCTGAGCCCCCAGCCCCCTCCTGCCCAGCAGGGATTTATGGCTTCCCCTGGGGTGTGCCAGGGCAGCTCACAGCAACGCGGTGAGCAGCGATGCTCAGGCTCCCTGGCACAGCTGCATCCCTTGTCCCTCTCCAAAAGTGCCTGCGGGGCTCGGGGACCCTGTGGGGCAGCGCTCGGGGTCCCCAGGGCCTGTCGGCTGCCGGCAGCTCCATGGAACAGCTTCTGCAAGGTTTACCACTAGCAGAAGGGAGGCAGCATAATGTTTTCCAAACCCTATGCAATAAGGGACATATGTCTTTCCTCGCCCGGTCCCGCACCACCACATGTTTTGGGAGCTGCTGAGAAGCTGAGATTCCTGCAGACTCGCGGGCAGGTGTCTGCTCCCAGCGAGCAGCTCCCAAACAACTGCCTCCTTTCTGCCTGGAGAGATTTTTTAACTGTTTATAGTTCCTTTGATCTGTTCCTTCTCAGCACTGGCAAAACAAACTGGAGCTGAGGAGGTAGGATCTTCCCAGTTAATAGCTCAGGCATTGTATCTTAATCCCCCCTGAGGCACCTTCCCAGAGTCATTTTACCAGCAGCCACCGTCTTGCCTGCCTGGTTGTTTTTAAAAGTACTTTGCTATTACACCAGCCCCACAGAGCCCTACAGTAAACAGCCCAGCACTGGGGCGTACACCCTCTCCATCCCCTACAGCAGAGGAGCGCCATGCTGCAGAGAGGGCGAGGAAGAGAGGGATGGAGAGCGGGACGAGCCATGCTCCCCGATTTCGGGCACCCTGGATGCCAAAGCTGGCAGTCAAGGCTCCCCGTGCCCCCAGGTTGTCCTAGACGTGAGGCTTGTTTCAGAGCACCTGAGACCACAATTCCCCTGCCACTCATGTGCAGCACAGAACCTGAAATTACCCCGTGAAGATTTTCTCCTCTTCTTCCCAGTTATTTTTTTTCCTTTGGATTCTCCCTTCCTGTCGCTAAGACTGCAAGCGCTGCGCAAGCTGTTCTCATCTTTGCGCAGCCCCGGAGAAATAAACCAAATGATAATAATAGCATATGGAAAAGGGGAAATTTGTCTCAAGACCGTGATGTTGTTATTGAAGTGACCGGAGGCACAACACTTATGCCCCAAATGAGGGGGAATGCAGGCAGGCAGGGAAGTAGGGGAAGAGGCACTGAGTAATTTGCCTGAACCAACAGAAAGATGCTGTAGACTTTTTTCTCACCTTTCTCAAGTAAAGCACTTGTCTCGAAGAATAAAGATTTCTCTATCAGTAAAATAGACCTTAATACCTGCAATTTTAGCCTTAGATAGTAAACTATTTAATTCTTCTTTTCTATTTCTTTTACTTCTGAAAAAATCACTAGCTCCTCACTGTGGTGCTTCTACAGTAATTAAGCAAGCATCAAATGACAAGATAACAAACTGATAAACCTCAAAGAAAAGTCTCTACCCTAGTTTAAAGTAGAAACTTTCTTGTTCGGCTCCCTCTGGGAAAATCTGGCATAAATAAATAGACTTCTTTTCTCCCCTCTTCATTTGGAAAGAAAACCACCACCATGTGATGCAGCCTCAAGGCCTTGGCTTTCTAGAAAGAAAGGCCAAATAAACAGTTGTTCCTGAAGAGTATGCCTGACTACAGAAACAGGGCCACACCAAGCCATGGGCAGCCAACTGCCTTACATTTACAGCTGCTTTTTGCTCCTCAAAGAGGCAAAAGGGTATCTGGGACTTGACAAAAGGAAGTACAGCTGCTGCAGCTGGAGACGGGGAGCGGGGAAGTGGTGAAGAAATACAGAGACGTTGCTGCAATTTTTATGCTGACTAGACTTCTGCCTGACAGCTCCTCAAAAAGGCAAGGTTATCTGCCCATCAAGGACAGCTGGGCTATGGGTCAGGCAAACAAAATGCCCTGCTCTCTCTTCTGAGGAGGTGGAGGTGCGACTGGGTGGCAAAGCAGGCACGAAGCAATGTATCATCTGGAAAACTAACGTGAATGAAAACTCAAGATTTTACTACAAAAACACAAAAACCTGGGGAAAAAAAACCCACAATTTTCTGTGAAAATGTTTTAATAGGTTACCTTTATGTGGATGACTCTCCACTCTCGCCTAGACTGACTCACTCTGTGAACTGCCTCCCGGTCCGTCTGTCTGCCAACTCCTGGTTAAACTTGAACATCTTGTGACTGAAATGAATGCATCAAAGGCTAAAGCGCCGCGAGGTAACAAAGTTTTCTTTGTCCAGCATCTCCAGATGCACCAGCACTCCCCTTACCCTAGCTCCTGCGTACCCTCTGGGTCTATATTCAGTACATTTCTAACTTTCAGAGCCTGTAAAAAACTGGCAGACTTGGTCTTCACCTCACCCTGCTTTTACAGAGCGGACAGAAACCGCCTCTTCATTTGCAAAGCATAGCTGCACCAGCAGCACCGTTTGTGCTGTCCCCTTGGTGGTCTCCAGACCTCCCTGCTCCCTCCCGGTGCCACCCCGGGCAAGGATGCTCTGCCACAGCCCGCATCCCGCGTGCCCTCCTGCTTGGCCTGGGTAGCTCCCACCTCCGGGTGCACCTCTCACCGGGAGGAGGCTTGCAATGCTTCACACAAGAGATACCGCGGGGGAAAGACGTACAGTTTCTGTTTGCTATTCTTGGTTGCTTTGGATAGAAAATTTTGCTGTCAGCCAAGTAAACAATTTTCAAATACTGGAAGACGCAATTGCTGCAGATGAATGTGAGCAGAGAAACCACTCTAATCTCTTATAGAAAGTAAACCTGCACCACTGGATTCTGTATGCCCACCGTCTGCCTTGCAGTCTATTTACAGTTGTAGTGGAAGGATTAAAAAAAAAAAAAAAGTATTACTTTCCTAGCTCTCCTCCCCAAAACAGGAACACCTTCCTATCTATAAGGCGACAATCTAGCCTAAATCATTTCTCCTGCCCTCACTAAAACCATTTTAAAACCAGTAGCCAGGAACAAAACACACGTCCCAGTTAATGCAACATGTACTACTCAGTGATGATAAACACTATACACCCACCTAGACTTTTCACTTGATGTGGTTGGAAACTGCTATGTAAGGTGGAAAAAGTAAGGTAGGCTGCTTTTATTTTTGGCATTTGTTGTAGAGTTAAGGCTCCCCGCAACAGTACATTTACTCTGGCTCCTCACGCTGCTCGCAGCTACTGTGTGAAGAGGCTTTGAGGGCTGACTCTTGGGGAGGGAGAAAGGGGCATTGCCCCCCGGTTTTCCTACCTGCTGCCATGCTGCCCAAGCAGAGGGAGCTCCTCTTCCTCGCCCGCCGCAGCACAGCTCGGCAAGGCAAAGCTCTGTCTAGCCAACAAAGCTCTTTACCATCAATATCCTCATTAAACACAGCCTTATCAGAGACCGGTTTCTGCAGTTTTAAGCAGTGAAGAATTAACTCGGGCAGTATTTGAAACTTCAAGCCGGGATCGGAGGCCAGAGCCGAGGGGCCGCGAGCAGGCGGGCGAGTCACAGCGCGGGCGCCCAGCTGTGCCCACGCCACACCGGCTGGGGCCTACGTGTGAAGGCCGGGCCGGTGCGGGCACCGTGAGGAGCCACCGCCGCGTCCCCAGAGGACGTGGCCTGTACCTGCGGGTCGGACCACAGGACCACATGGGGCAAACCCCATGTGCATGGCATCAGACGGCGGGACGGGGACAGACAGCACCCCACCGGCGCTTCCCGATGAACTCCTCCCGTACGCCCCTTGGGCAGCCTCTGGCTCTGATCCCCACCCACAGGATCAGGCTATGTCTCCTGTCTTATCCACAAAACAAAGCCGTCCGTCCCCGGCATGGCCCTCGGGGCTGGGCTGGCGGGACCAACGCCACCTGCCTTCCCTCCAGGGTGAACCTCCACCAGCGGACAAGGTGTGAGCTTCACCCCACCACCCCGTGAGTCAAGGTCCTAATGGAGACCTTGCTCCTGCTACATATGGAAAGCTGGCAATGCTATTGATGGAGACTCCACGCAGCACGTTCTTAATATTGCCCTAATAAGGCAGCGGTGAGGCTATTGTGCCCTGTCATTAGCGATCCCGGTGAAGAGCCTTCACACTGCCTACCAAAAGAAACCTCTGCAACAAAATCAGTGTTACTGTACTGTTTTTGTCAGAACTACCAAGCTTGGCACAGAGTCCTCAGGTGTAGGTGGCTGGCCTTTCACCAGAAAAAGTCAGCCTGAATTGGCGGTGAAAACAAACAGTACGTTACGGGAAACACTGCAGTCGGCTTTTTTTTTTTTTTTTTCCTGACAATATATTGTCTCAACCCTATATGCTGCTCCCTACAGTCAGTGCAACAGAGGATGCTTACAGTGACTGGCGTTGCAAAATAATAATTCACGTGTCACAACATTAATATCCTCACACGTGATTGTAATAAGGGATATTACATGCCTGTAATACACTTTGCAGTATTCTCCTACCCTGTCAAGTGAAAAATGGAAGCACCCTTCCTGGGACTCACAGTGTCGCTGCCAAGCCCCTTTCCACTGGAGACACAGAAGTGGTGAAAAGAAGTCCTATATGAATAGGTAGAATGATATGAAAATCACAGGTTATGCTCACTAGCCTTTTATATGTTTCCACCAGTGATCTTAGAGAGCCCAATAAAGAACTGGAGGAAAGGTTAGAGAGAAGCTGTAGGAATAAAAGAGAAGGGAGCCAATTTTGATGCTCCCTTCATTTGTACCACGTACAAGCCTCTTAGCTGAATTATAGCCTTGGCTCAAAAACCAGAACATGTATTATTTGTTGTACATTAATCTGTGTTATCAAAATCATCCACACTAATGATTGCTCAAGACTTCACTGCGAGTTCCCTTGTATTTCTTACTGCCCAGAATTTCTGTGCACCACCCTGTAAAGTAGAAGTACACAAATTGTGGTACATGCCTAAACTACAATGATTTTTCAACCCTTCTCCTTCCACTGAGCCTACTTCACAAGAGGTATTAAATGGGTAAACTCATTACTGAGTCTAATTATGAATATGGAGAAAATACTTCTATCGCTTTTGGCATGAAGTGCAAAAGGTTGGCTTTCTGCTTGAGTAACAGCCTGAAAAATGAACAATGCACACAGCACACATTGTTCAAGAAGTGCGTGCGAGCAAGCAGCGAAACAGACCAACTCTGTGGGTGTCACACGAAAGCAAACGGGGCAGCAGCTGCTGCTCTCAGCGCTGCACCCACGGGACTCAGGTGCAGGAGCGGCCGTGCCACGGTGATCGACGTGCTGGGGATTAACCTCTGCCTCAGCGCTGGGAGACCCAAACCTGCGCCTCAGAAAATAAGCAGCTATTTAAAAATAAATAAATAGCACAGCAGATCCTGGTCTCTCCTCTAGGTCTAACAGGACCTGTGTGCAACAGCGGCAGGAGCGGAGCAGGAGCAGAGTGTGCCCCACTGTGCCGGGGCTGCCGTAAATGCCGGGGCTGAAAACCCAGCTGCAGAGAGCGAAACAGAAACTTAATTAGGCTGCATGCACAATTTTAAATTATTAAATGTTTTAACTTGCCCCGATTTAAACATAACAGCATCTAGGGAAAATTAAGTTTTTATGGTGCATATACTCTAGCAAAGATTGGCCAGTATAAAGAGACAGGAAAAGATCTGAGATAGGACGTGCAGATTGCACCATGTGAAACGCTTTCAGTTTCCTTCAAAGTGCTTCCCTGTTTAAAAAAAGTCTTTGGTATGAGCTTTTGAAACCTACTAGCTATGCAAAACCTGCTATTACCTGAGCCACCATATCTCTCCAGCACTTGCAAACTCCTTCTGCATCTGAGCAGTCCGCCCCCCAGGAAAATACAATAACCAGGGTTAACCCTGTTAACCAAGAAGTCACTGAGAAGTTGCACTTCGATGTTACAGGAGACAAACTGGAAAAGGTCTGAGGCTCTGGCAGCGCTCACAAGGAACAGCCACCGCACGGGTGCAGGGCACAGGTACGCCTCGGCTTCAGACCCCTGTCTGCAAAGCCCCGTGTGTGCCCGGACCTCCCCGGGCCCCCGAGGCCAGCCGGCCCGCAGACACGCTTCTAACAAAAGGAAGCAACGGGCAGCCCAGCAGAAAGCCCTGGCCGCCTGCCCCGCTCGCTGCGATGGAGGTACGTGACTGCAGAAAAGCCATAGCAAAGCTGCCCTAGCATTTACAGCTTTATTTCAGTTAGTGTGCATATTAAGAGCTCTAACAAGACAAGGCCGTCACCCCCAAAGAGCACGTGCTGCTTATTCATCCCTTTCCAAATGAAATGAAGAAGCTTTCAATGAGCCAAAAGCTGTGGGGAGATTTTCAGTCACCAGAGGCAGTGGCAGGTGCCTTGATTCCTACTCAAGTCAGCAGAAATCAGGTGCCTAACTCATTTGTGCCTCTGAAATCCCCTCGGTAATAGCTTAATGCAACAAAAGGGAGAAGCAAACGGGTTTTGTCTATGGGCTGCTTCTCAAACAAAGAATACAAATTGCATGTGACAGGCTGCTGCGCGAGTTGGACTGTATTTGTCTACGTGCAAGTGGAAGAGCGAATGGAGAAGTATGCAAACTTCAGAAGGGCATATTGCTGCCAGTCATTTTTAATAACAAAAATAAAAGCCGTCTCAGGGATCCCGCAGGCCCCGTTAAGCAAGGCTCCTCGATGGGAGCAACCTGCAAGTTGGGATCAGCACCACTGCCTGCCTGCGTCTGCAGAACCCACAGTGAGGGCTGTGCTGTGCTGGGCAATGTGGCTCCTACTTCGATCCCTCTGCCGGCAGAGCTAACGCGAGCCACCCCTCAAGTCTTCCTCTTTCTCTTCCAAGGCATTCAGTTCCATCTCCCAGTGCCGTGGAAAGTGTGGCTGTCCAAAGCAGTGCTCCTGTCCGTGCCCTGGGATGAGGTTAGGCCCAGTGAGCAGGGAAACGTCCCCCGGGAATCATAGAATCACAGAATATCCCGAGTTGGAAGGGACCCATAAGGATCATCGAGTCCAACTCCTGGCACTGCACAGGTCTACCCAAAATTTTAGACCATGTGACTAAGTGCACAGTCCAAATGCCTCTTAAATTCAGACAGGCTTGGTGCAGTGACTGCTTCACTGGGGAGCCTGTTCCAGTGTGCAACCACCCTCTCAGTGAAGAACCTCTTCCTAATGTCCAACCTAAACCTCCCCTGCCTCAGCTTGACACCATTGCCGCGGGTTCTATCACTGGTGATTAAGGAGAATAGGTCGGCGCCTGGCCCTCCACTCCCCCTCGCAAGGAAGTTGTAGACTGCGATGAGGTCTCCCCTCAGCCTCCTCTTCTCTAGGCTGAACAGGACAAGTGACCTCAGCAGCTCCTCATACGTCTTCCCCTCTAGGCCCTTCACCATCTTCGTCGCCCTCCTCTGGACACTCTCCAGCAGTTTTACATCCTTTTTGTACTGTGGTGCCCAGAACTGCACACAGTACTCAAGGTGAGGCCGCACCAGCGCAGAGTAGAGCGGGACAATCACTTCCCTCGACCGGCTAGCAATGCCGTGCTTGATGCACCCCAGGATACGGTTGGCCCTCCTGGCTGCCAGGGCACACTGCTGGCTCATATTCAACTTGCTGTCAACCACAACCCCCAGATCCCTCTCTGCGGGGCTGCTCTCCAGCGTCTCATTGCCCAGTCTGTACGTATAGCCAGGGTTGCCCCGTCCCAGGTGCAGGACGCGGCACTTGCTCTTATTAAACTTCATGCGGTTGGTGATTGCCCAGCTCTCCAATCTGTCCAGATCTCTCTGCAAGGCCTTTCCACCCTCAGCCGAGTCTACAACTCCTCCCAGTTTGGTGTCATCGGCAAATTTGCTCAAAACTCCTTCTAGTCCAACATCCAAGTCATTTATAAAAACATTGAAGAGGACTGGCCCTAAAATGGAGCCTTGAGGGACCCCACTAGTGACCATCCGCCAGCCTGATGTGGCCCCATTTACCACAACCCTTTGAGCCCTGCCCGTCAGCCAATTGCTCACCCATCGTATGATGTTTTTGTCTAGCTGTATGCTGGACATTTTGTCCAGCAGGATCCTATGGGAAACTGTATCAGAAGCTTTGCTGAAGTCCAAAAAGATCACATCAGCAAGTGAAGTTACAGCCATCGCTTCACAGGGAATCGCTCCAACCAAGCACCCCTGGTATCAGGAGTTTTGTAAGTTTTGGTTCATCTTTCAAACGAGAAAAAAGAGCAAAATACAAAATTTAGATCCAAATCTGAATTCTCCTGTGTAGGCTGCTTGGGCTAAGGTAAGGGGCCAGGTCAGGCACACATCAACTGAAAATCTCATCCCGACCTTGCTGGCTTCCAAAGGATGCCTTCATTCACAAGTAACTTCATAGCACAGCAATTGAATTGTCTATTTTTTCCCTTCTTTTACTTCTCCAGCTCTCCCCGGGTGATAAATACTAAAGTCTGTAAACACGCTGGGATTCTGATGTGCTTTTTTTCAGTTCACAAACATCTTTAAAGTGGCACCAGTATTTGGCAATACTGGAGAAACGCGTTCTTACACTGAGCATCTGGGGAGAAACACGCACCGTGCTGGTGTGCTACTGGGAAATCAGGTCGTAAGAGCCAGCACCTTGCTCCTTTGTTAGCATTTAAAAGAGGCTGAGGCTTTCAGAGGGACCTCAGACAATTAGGTGCTCCAGACTCGTTGACTTTCAAATTAGATTTGTGCACTGACTTCCTTCAGGTTCTAAAATCAGACCCACAGTGTACACCTATAGTCATACGTAAGTTTTGAAGCACCTTTCTCCCTTTGTGTGTACGCAAGTCTTTATTCAGGAAAATCTTTTGTGTGCATGACTAACTTCAAACGTGCTTAAGCACATTTGAACACCACTTAAGCACATGTAGATTTAAGCAGGTGCTTGCCTGCTTTTTTGAAGAAAGATGAACTTAATTACGTCTACATATTTTTGTAAACAGGGCCTTTTACACTTCTTGAATCTTTTTTTTTTCCTTGTGTTTCTTCCTTTTTTAAAAAAGCCAAGATGTTAACTTCTCACTACAGAGTTTATAAACGCAGTTATTTCTAGCTCCCTATAATACTTTTAGAGTGTGATATGTGAGTACAGATATATACCAACTTATTTTTAACATTTTAATTTTCATCTGAAGAAAAACATTTGCACATGTCCAGCTTCATTACAAATTGAAGCAGTATATGATTAGCACTAATTGCTGGATATGCTATATCACTGTGCTTATCTTCTAAAACCTTTACTGGCAACCTTTAATAATCTGTCCCTAAACAGTGGTCTGAATTTGGCTTCTCTACATATTTTGTCTTACTGAATTCAACTTGTTAATCTTCCCAAAAGCTGCACTCAAAGAGCAGTAAAATTTAAAGATCTACGTTATGATAGACATACCTGGATTCACCTTGTTTGAAATCAGTAATGCTAACTTTCACATTCCAAGTAACGTTTAGATGAAAGATAGGCGTTAAAGTGCTTCCCAGCGAAGACTGAGGAAGTACTTTACAGTGTCTTATGCGAGATTTAAAGAAAAAAAGCGCAAGCACTGCAGACATGCATCTATATCCAGCCTCTAGTCTGAGGAACTGCACCCTGAATCTCCACGAGCATGGAGCTGACTGCAGCTTCTAAGAAAGCAAATTCTGCCATTATTTCATCTCTGATTTGGGACCCAACTCAGGAAAAAAAAAAAGCCATATGCAAGAATCTTTCTATTCTATGGTTCTTCTCTGCAACCGCTCTGCCATGCACACAAGCTATTTCAAGGAATACTGTGTTCTCAAGCCCAAGCCATACAGAGGACTCACTCGATCATTACTAGATCCCTCTCTGCAGCTGTCTCCGAACCTCAAAAAAGCTTTCCCTTGTCTCCAGCAGCCTGCCATAACGAGGACGGCCTGCCAACACCAACACCAGGAAAAGACTGTTTGGGGGACCTGGTTAGCAAGGCAGACTGAAACCCGTCCAGGGTGGCAGGAAGGAGGGCGGCCACAGTAGGATGCTGGGGGCGGATCTGGCCCAGCTTTAGGAGGACGGCTGGTACCTGCCTTCCCCTCCTCTTCCTCCTGGCCACACGCTGCTGGGGTGCGGGCTGAGCTCGGCCAGCCTGCCAAACAGTGAAATTTCTGCTGCATCTGAGTGGAAGTTTGTGCAGAAGGTGAAATGACTTTTGCGCGTTTGCAACGCAAGGCACTGTTAAGCAAAACTAACTGATTATGCGGCAAACATGGCAAAATGAAATGCTGGTCACTCTGGTGATGGTATCTCCTTTTTAATGAGACGTAGCAAGCTGGGCTACCAGGCCTCATGCTGCAGACAGTGCTTACAGCAATGGGTCCCAGGTCATCTGATTTTTTATACTTGAGCATGTTCCTCAGATGCCAGCAGTATCACACATTCACTGTTGAGCCAACACGGGGCACGATATCTGGCCACGTCACTGGGGTATTAACCATGTGGTACGAAGGACCTCCAACAGTTATTAATGAGGCCTGTTTTGGTCCTCCCAGTCTGCTCCAGAGGCTTCCAGCCTGCCTTATAGCACTCAGTTCAGCCCATTCACACCTGTATGGTCCATCTTCCTCCATCACCGTGACCTTTCCTAGCCTCCTGCATGTCATGCTGGCAGTACTTACCTTACTGAGCTTTTGTAAGCCCAGGAGCAACTGAAGAACATTACTAACAAACCCTACGGGCAACTCCAGAATCAGCTGAACTAGCTGAACTGTGCTCAAAATAGGTCACTTCTGTATTATCAAATGTACTTACTGCAATTACAATCACAGAAAACCAATTTGAAGTGAAAAAAAGTATGGTAAGGAACAGGGAAAAGACAGCACAGCAAATGTGAAGTCCTATTCCTTCACAAGAGAATGCCATCCACAGGTCATACTGTCCAGAAAAAGAATAGGCTTTAAAGTAGACATGGCTTTTATCACATAATTAAAGGCTGCAAGAGGACACATTTAAGTTTTCTAGTACTGCGATAAGCACTGGAAGTAAGAGCATAGAACAAAGCATCCAAAAACTGTCACAGCAGCCTCTGGGAAGAACCTGACGGGAGCTGCTGCCCATGCAAGAACCTGGGTGGGAAGCCCATCCATCCCCACTGTCTTTCCACAAAGCTTCCTCATCACTTGGAACTTCTCAGAAGAGCACATCAGAAAGTGGAGGAAGACGCATTCCAGGGCTTCTAGCCTGTGAGACACAGTAGTAAACAATTCTCAGTTCCTAGTTGTTGAAGGGCCATGCCTCTTTCAAAGAGAAAGTCTCTGGAATCTGCTCCCCAGTGACCGTCGACACCAACTCGTCTGTCTGGATATCCTGCTTAAAATGCACACCCAGCTAGCTCTAGTGAATGACTCTGGCTACAGTGGGGCTCTTCCCCCATGGAGCCAGAAAGCCTTGTATTAAACACATCCTGACATGTGAACATCTTGCATTAATGAAGCAGATTGGCAAAGCCTGTGAAGATGCCAAGTGCAGCAGTGGGCACCCCTTCTTGCACAAAGTGCTCACGGGGCTGCAAATTTTTCCTGGGGTCCTGCAGACAGAATCCCTTGCAATCCATTACAAGTTTGAACACAAGTGCATCTTAGCACCTTTAGAAGTAGTAGTGGCTCACCTTGGAAGCTAGAATTCACACTGTTTTGAGTAAGACAACCAAGCAAAGTAGTGCCATAACGAGCAGGAGTATTGATATATATTGCATGCAGACTGACAGGCAAGCATCATAAGGTATGGGGTATTTCATGTCAACCAAATGACATTTACTCTCCACTCCTTTCTTACGACACTCTCCAGGCAAGCCATAAGCACTACTGAAGAAAACAAGGCTCTCTCATTTTCTTTGTGGGGTGGTTTCTCGTGCAAGGTATTTTCTTCATCTAAACAGATAGGTTTCATACATGGAGAACATTTTGTGAAAACAAAACTGTTCTGATTTCTTGTTTGTTTGTAGTACTTCACTTGAGAAACACAGTTCTAAAGATTACATACAGAATAGCACCGATGCAGAAAGAGATCGTGACACCACAAAAAGTCATAACAAGACTAATTCTTCCATCTCCCCCAATCCCTTCTGAGAATGCAAGATATTTACTTTTATCATCACCATCGTTCGACTTCCCAGCCCTGACTGCCAGTTACAGTAGTACAGTATGTGCTGTTCAGAGTTGCTGAGTCAAAGAAAAAACAGCTCAAGTAATTAGAAAACAAACAAACAAAAATAGACTCTTTCTCTCCCTCCCCTCCTCCTCAAATAAAGCAACATCACATGCTGTGAATCACACCATGGCCATCATACGTCCATATCAAAAGCCTTTAACTCGCTATTTCTTCTGCTGTGTGTGTAGAGAAGGGAGAAGTCTTTCACTGAGAGTTAGTCATCATAAAATACCTGCTGAGTCAATCGTTTATCTTTGCAATGCAGGGTATCTCAGGATGTTGATTTCTGATTATGAACTGCAGATTTTTGGAGGAGGGAATATTAACTAGAGACAGGTCACGTTGTATGTTTGATCCTAATATTTGCTGACTTAGGAGCAGCATGTTTTCTTGCAGCTTGTTCAGTTTTAAAATGTAAATGCTGACACTGAAAATGTTTTTGTTTTGTTTTGTTTTGTTTTACAGGAAAACCACGTAATATAATATACTACATAATATATGCACCTTTTCTCTCTTTGTGCCTCAGTTGGGAACATATATATTGCCAAGACATAAATTGGACCTGTAAAAGCTTCTCTCAGACCAAAACTGAAAATTAGCAACACACAAGGATGTGCACTGCTGCACACTGCTATGAACACTGACAGACTTTGCACACTTGCCAGTGACACACCTCCCACTCTCTCTCCCTTTCAGCACTGCAAGCAGTAGATGAACAACTGTCACCACTTAAATAACACCAGAAAAACTGGGATCAATTTACAGTAACTTTTCAAAACCAGCACTAAATGCAGCCATAAAGCCCCTAAGCTACACAAGGATGCAGACTTCCAGGTACGAATACGCTACGGCTGTATTGAAAGACATGGGCAGAATGGAAAATGCATTCACTTCTACCAAGTGCTGCCAGTGTACTTCTCTCTAAAGAGAGCAAATGGCTGAATAATCAACTGCAAATGACTTCTGGGTCACAGAAGGAGGCGGAGAGGTTGAAACCTTGAACTACTGCTGCTGATGTATAGTATCTTTATCTCCCTGCTCCCTATGGCACGTAGTTGCTGGTTATCTCAAAGGATGAATGACCTGCCTGCAATGCATTATGCCTGCTTATCTTCCAGACGGGGTATACACTAAGTCATTAAGTAATCTAAGAGTATAACCCCAAGGGAATTACTAAATGAATGAGAAATCCTGTCTCGCTCTTAGCCGTTGTGTCAGACCTCTGTGTGGTGCTGGTGCAAGTGCGGTGGGGTGAGCGGGGAGGGGGCTTGGGCATCTCTCACCTGTTGGCTTGGCTACCTGTTCTCTGCTGTTGACTTTGTCTGTATCTGACCTTGCAAAGTTAGGTGGTGGTGTCATCACAGGGGACATTTCCTCCAGAGCAGGGGAAAGCGTAGCCCCCTCCAACCACCAGGATTTTAAAAGCACAAACTCAACTTTTGCAACAAACAGCCAACGTGAGAATAGCAGAGAGCTCATGGGCATTGCATTTTCACCGGGATATAATGGGTTTTGTCTACATGAAAGGATGCACTTCTTCTGAAGAGCAGCACATTTTTTTAATTAAAATAAATTGATTTAGTGACAGGATTTACGATAGGGTATCTGACAAGCCCACTGACCTTCACACATACATACAAATGACTGAGGCTTGATACAGTCAGAGAAGACGATTCTTGTTTGAAACAATAAAACTGTTAAAACATTTAGATGACCGACTCTGGCAAAAACTGAAGAACTCCCCTAAGCAAAGTATATCAAAGAAGGCTTAGGATAAAGACCGATCTGCACAGTTGTTCTTTTCAGATAACACCTGGGGAAGTCTGGGGGATAAATAACATCTTTAAATAGAGAGGAAACAGCCTGTCTGGCAAAGGGTCACCCATGCTTTTTTACAGCCTTGCAAAGCTCTAGCTCATTGTCTGCGTAGGGTGCCCCATCCACTATTCCAACTCCCATTGCTCCCTGCACTGAGCAACTTGTGCAGCAGTTAAATACCTCCTTTCAAATACTCTCAGTACCTACAAAAGAAAGAGGCTCAGCAGCATCCTTAACAAGAAGGAATTACATCTGCAACTCCAGACACCGCTACGCTGTTTGGCACCCAGCCTCTAAAGCGGTTTTCAAGGGACTGCTGCTCAGGTTTGTTGCGGTTTCCATCACTTGCAGCACGGCTCTGCCAGGACGAGCATCCACGCGGGTGCTTCGCTGGAAGTCAGGAAGATGAGGCATGGGGCAGAGCAGCGTCCTCCACGCTCCACCACATCTGAACAGCCACTGAACCTGGATGTCAGTCGACCTGAGCTTCACCAGGAAGAAAAATAAGCAGGCACCTCTGGGAAATAAGAAGCCTGTCTGAATGGAAATCTGTTCCTTTACACTGTGGCAACACAATCTCTAACCTTCTGCCTGTCAATACCCACAGCATGCATGAAGAAACGATGCCAGTGTCATTTTAGCATCCCTCCTAAATTTAAAATAATAAAAAAAAAAAAAAAAAAAAAAAAGCTCAGTGTTCTTCTAGACTTACAGGCTTTACTAAATGAACACCCCGCCCAGCCTGGTCATCCTGATAGGTTTCCCTGAATGTTACCAGATAAAAAATAAAACCTAATCCTTGCTTGAACGTTCCTGGGACGGTGCCAGGATATTTATATCTTTCCAGGGCAGAACTCAAAGTAGGCCTTGTGCTATCACTTGTGCCAAGAAAAGTCTTGCTAGGACATGGAAAGAGGAAATTGTTCTCGTTTCCATGTGGACATTAGAAAACTTTGTCCGGAAACAGAAGATGCCACGCAGAAAGTCAGAGAGATTTTGTTTGCAAAGTATGGGCTCTGTGCACCACACTTCTCAAAACTTTCTGTAAGACTGTTCAGGCTTGTTGTTCTTTTTCTGCATGTTTTAGTTTTAGCTTTTTTTTTTTTCATCAAGACCTTCTACATGAATAAAAACCCTTAAGTAATCCATATTTCTTTTTCAAACAGTACCTACACCCCGAGATGTGCTGGGCACCTCCAGAAATGTGATTTTAATCTTACCTTCCTATGCATAGTCGTTTATATAAGGACTTAATTTTCATTCTCTTATATAACACCTATTTTTTCACACTGTGCCTCCAGCCACTACCATAAATGAGGAGTTAAACTGCATGATGGTGAAAAGATTTCATTAACAGACTAGCTTCTAAGCTTGTAAGCAGTCTGCTAAAGGAAAAATAAAAGCAACAGATTTTCGGGTTTTGTAGGCAAGGACAGAAAGGACTCCCTTGTTAGCTTCTATTTATGGTCCCACAGCAGATGACCTGAATCTCCTCCATACTCATCCCCTTTTACAGAGCCTATAGCTTAGATTATTCACTTCTTAATGAAAACACCACCTGCCAGATGGACAAGAGAATAATTACATTACACTTACATTAATAAAATACATATGAGTCCCATTTGCTGTGCACAGAGGAGTGCTTTATATCTGGATCTGTACTGTAGGAAGACACTCAAAAAGGGATTTTCCTTACTGTATTTTATGACAATGAAGATCAAGATCTGATTCATGCAACTGCCTGATGCAAATCTACTTGATGTGGGAAAGGCTGCTCTTGGAGTAACAAACTGCCTCTCCTTATCGCCTGAGCCCGCTGCATCTTCTAGGCAAGGGTTCAGTTCTTCCATCCACAGTGTGCTGCCATCCCACCTGAAACCCTGAGCAGGAGGAGAGACAACACCAGGACTTACACAGCAGGACGGAGCTCTACTGGGAGTCAAACAGAGGGAGGGACCTTATCTGAACTTGATAAAAACGCTTTGGATTTAATTTTAGGGGTGAGCAAAAGTTCAAGCCAATTAAGCCCCTGTATCCCTAATACTATCCACAGCATCACCCAATACCGTGTCCTATCCTGGTGGTGTGTCCCAGGGAGCATTTCCACCTCTCTGCTAAAAGCCTCATTACTCATGTTTCTGGGAATCAGGGGTAGAGAATTAGAAAACAAAATGCCTGAATGTGATATGTAGCACATAATAGTTTCATCATTAAAAAGATCACCATAGATTGAGCCACTTACTGTATGGCCAGTGCTGCTGCATTTGCGTTGAAGTGCAGAAAATTGATTTCACCTCTCCCGGAACATTCTGAACTATTACTGCTTTTATCCGGGAGGGCGAGAAGATCCGCATGCACCTTCTGCTGGTTGAATCCATTTCTCTCTTCCCCCAAGAGAGGCTACCTCTTCAACAAAAAAGGCAATGCTTTTGAAGTTTAACCTCCAAAAATTCTGTTAATAAAGAAATGCCACTGATGCTGTTTCTTTCCGTCCGTCTTGCTACTCTGAGCAAAAGCACCTCTCCAAATTTCCCAGCAACGGGCTACTAAGACTCTTCCAACCTATTGCAACTTTCTTGGCTGTTGTTCCCTAGATGAAACAGAACTTCAAAAGACCTTCTGGGGACTTGTGACTCCATCCTTGCAGACACTTGATGAAACTACTGTTTGCTTTGACAGAACACTTAAATTCTGCCATTCTGTTCAATGGTACCAGTAATGCATGACACTTGCATCTCCAGGATGACAGTTCTCCTTGCAGGATGAAAGAACGGGAGCACAGCCTTCAGTGTCCACCTAGTTCACTCTCTGCTACTGGGAAAAACAGTAAAGTTCATCCTTTAAGAAGACTATCACGATCTGGGGAAGTATAGAAGATGGAGGAAGCCCGAAGCTAACATGAACCAATGTTGCAGGAGCCTTGCACACAAGCTGCCCCATCTTTCTGTTTGACTACCACACACAGATTTCCTTGAAGGAAGAAAACATCCCCATTGGTTTGCCTGAGACCTGAACATCAGCCCCAGCCAGACAGCAGTCCTCGTTTCACCAGGAGCCAGACTCCAGCCCTGGATGGTTTCCATCAGGATCCCATTAAGTCTGTGCATGTGCGGCGCCCTCAGATTTTGCGAGAGCCACGTGCGTATTCAGGAGCAGGTTTTGACATTGTTTTTGTTTCTGGCTTCGTAATGGTTTTCATGTCCCTTAAATAACAGCCTGTTTTCTGGAAAATCAGTAATTTCTTAAACATGTTCACAAGTTTATCCCTGTTATTGGCAAACAATATTGAAACTATCAAACGCTCGTAGCTTTTGTTTTTACTTTTGAAGACAAAAGGCTGTTTCTCTGAAGAAATATGTTGTTTAGGACACATACTTTGGTGCTCAGGACCCTTTCTTCTTTATCATAACAATGTATGCACAGGTCCAGCCACAGCTCCTGTTTTGTTTCCTAGGTCCCACCCAGCTAGTCTAAGCAGATGTGAAGTGTCACAGACTTGGACTAATGCCTGTCTCATGAAACCAAAAATTACCTCAAAACACAAAATACACAGAGAAGAAAACCTCTGCACAGAGTATGGTTCAGGTAGCCTGTGCTGTAGATCATGCATGATCCCAAGCAATTTCCAATGTTCTTGGCAAAAGCAGGGTATAGATCTAAATTCCTGAATGCAGCAATGTTTATTGCACTAGCTGGTGATTCACTAAGTACAGGATGTGCCCAATTATTCTGTGTATTTTTCCAATCATATTTCATGAACTTCAGTTGCACAAGTACAGGAATACATTCTTTCTTGCTTGTCCATTAAAACTCATTTTAAGGAAGGCCATCCGACTTCAACAATAAAATCACAAACTGGCTATATGCATGTTTTTTTGGGTTTTGTTATTGTAACCATGGAATCAAAAAACTCAGCTGCTAAGTACATACATTCTGTGATACAATTGCTTTCTTTTTTGTCTCAACCTGCTGAGAAAAGTTTTGCTTTTAACATGGGATGCTGTTTTTGTTCCAAATCCAAAAATTAAAAACAGCAGTTCTGAGGACACAGATATCTAAGCCAACAACATTTGGCTGCCTAACATAAAAATTAGCAGAATTGTTATTACTAAAAACAAACCATTAGATCTTTCCAAGATAAATAAAAACTTAGAATTCTGACTATCAGTCCATAAACAATGCTTCTAATTCAGTTTGTTTGAACACCGCATCACGGATAAAAGAGATACAACTTCAACTTCTGTATCTCTAAAGCTAATTTCACTACCTTAAGCAAGCTGGCCTGAAAGAAGCTTTTTTCCTTTCTAAGATGAGTTACTACAAGTAAACCAACTCTTTCTATTGTGTTTGAAATATTATCTAGATAACATGGCCGACAAGCAAGCTGATCTCTTGACAAGCATGTCCCATACTTAGGGCTATCCATTCAAAAGTATTTTATGAATGAAATGTGTGTTTTGTTGCAAAAGAGGCAAAGATGACAACTGAAAGACAAATACAGTGCAGGATCCTCATCTCCCATTGTAACACACATGCAACATCTACAAGAATCCCAGTAGTTGGGAAATATGAAGAGGGCATTCAGCTGTAATAAACCAACCTGGAGAGCTCAGCCCAACTTCCTTGCAGCAGATGAGGCAGTAGGAGGTGCATGGCCCACCAGCCACCCAGCACCCATCGCTGCCAGAGGTGCAAAGGAAACCCACATGCCCCAAACCTGTGGCTAGGATCGCTCTGGTGGCATCCACAGCAGCGCGTAGTCCCCAGCAGCAGTGCAGCTTTGAAGCAACCCCCCCGTCCGTCCCCTCGTATTGCAAGCTGGCTTTGTTCACAGGGCCAAACTAGATTCCTTTCAGGGGAAACTAAACGGGAAATTCAGCTCCAGGGGTGCACTGAATGCCTTCCTCTCTTTTAAAAAACGAGTGGTCACTTGGACAGATCCAACCTACATATGCAGTGGGGACACCGGTCCAAAGGGCTGGAGTAAATCTAATGTGGAATAACATGCAAAGTGTGAATTTAGTGTAGATATAGGAGCCTCTACACCAGCTGCTTTTGTCTACTCATCCTCTCCCACTGCACCAGACAGCACAGCAATGCAGACAGCCCCTGATCCTCCAGCACAGAGCTGCCTGGCCAGCCACCACATCTTGTTATTTGTGCAGGACAGCCTCCTACCAGATTTTTCTTGGACAGCCATGTATTATGTTAACAAATCATTTTATGCACTAAATTTCATGAAGAAGGTACAACCTTCAACTTTCCAAATGATGAATTGGCAAGGCAGACTGAACTTTTAGTTTAGCAGTGTTGACAGTGCAGGGAGGGTTTTATCCCCTGATCTAGCTCATATGTGCTTTTCTTTGACAGCCCTTGCACATCCGATGAACCCCATCACAGGAAGAATGCTGGGAGCAGCTCCCTCCTGGAAACATGCAGCATCTAGGCTGCTCCACACGGTTGAGCTACACCTGAAAAGGAAGTGTCACCATGTGATGTGACCCATCAGTTAGACCACCTGCCCTCTCCACAGCAGCTCAGAAGGCAGAGATCAAGATGCTTTGAGACTCTAGGATCTGAAAAAGCAGGATCTGAAGCATGTTGGCCAGTCCGAAGCCAATACTCCCTCCTGCTCTCACCAGAGGTTTACCTCCAACAGCTGCCCAGAGCTTCAAGGAAATGAGTGTCATCTCAACACTTTGTGTGGGGATCCAGCAGTCATTTGTCAGGCTTTGCAACCTCACTTACGAGGGACATAAGAGTAAGGCAGGCCAAATGAAAACTCTAAGCCCATTAATCACACCCTCATGACTTCAGATAATGCAACGTGCAACGTGCACCATATGCTTATGTCGGTCTTGCCTTGGGCCATAATCTAGATTATGGAATCCTCTCAGTGGAATAAGCGACCAGCAGGGCTGCAGGGAGAGAAAGAAATTACAGAAGCGAGGAGGGACAGGCAAGGGTTATGCGGATTAATTCCCTCTATAAAAGGCAGTCATGTAAGGAGTTCATACCTGAACTCAAATGGGTTGATTGACATTCCTGAAACGAAATTCACCAATTCTTCTTATAAAATGAGGCCTAAACTGATGGCACATACCCACTCTTTGACATGTTAAATGCCTGAAGTGGAGTTCAAATGGATCATTGCAGCTTCACAAAGTTCTCTGTGAAGAACAGCCAAAGGAGCAAAATTATGTGAAATACCACTTCAACATTCCTATGGTAGCAGCAATGTGCAATCACACAAATGGCAGTGGAAGAATGCAGCTGAAGTAGTTCCTTTGACCTATTGCAATGCACTGAGAAAGCTCTTCAGCCTGGCTGGTGAATTGCAGGCAGTTAAGCATCACGGTAATTTCATGCCTGTATTTGCAGGCAATGTTGTATGGTATTCTAAGATCTGCATTAATATAAATCCTTTAAAAAAAATCAAATGAAAATTGGACATATTCAAATTACATTATTTCCATCCTATGCTAATATGAGTTCTGTTCGGTATAAGTGTGCAATATTTCACATGGAAAAAAAATGATTTTGAGGGGGAAATGAGCCATGTGGAGATTTACAAAGATTTAAAATCAAACGCATCAGAAAATGAGTAATCCTATTAGACCAATTGTTTAAAGTCAATGTCTTCCTAAAAAACATGCTGTACTTCCAATGGACTCTGACCTGACCCAGGCAGTTCTGGATAAATGGGATATGGTACACGTGGTTCTCTCTTATCCTAAAATCTGTCTGTCCTAACAACTAAATTAGAAAAGACATAGCCTGTTTCAGTCTCCCTTTCACCAACAGAGAGAGCTTTCTTACGGAGCTTCATGAACGCGAGCTGCTGAAGGAGCTTGGAACCTGCAGGTTAACTCAGCAATTTCAACAGTTAATCTGCTCCCAACACATGTCCATCAGAGCACATGACACACTGACATCCTAAAATATTTTTAATATTTAAAAATGTGGAAGCCTTTTGTGCCAGCTTTCAGTTGTGAAAATGAAATAGCTAGACATTTTAGCTGAACCCGAGCACTGACGGGGTGGGGACTTCTGCTGCTGCTTCTCCAGGCCTGGCTGGAGCGCTGGGAGAGCGAACCTTTGGGCCTTTGTTGGGCTTGGAAACATTAACAGCGCCTGTTGCCAGCTCACACCAGTACTTTTATGCATGTGTAGCTTCGCACAAATCAAAGCCTCGTTGCCTCTGTCAAAAGAGAGGACAACCTTTTCCTCCTGCATGTTGCCAGCGAGTTTCTTCAGAGAACATTTATGTAAGTGTTCCTACGCGAGTGCCGCGCCGGGCGCAGCCTCTGAGGAAACACCCGCAGGCCCCAGTGCCTGGGCGATGCTGCGGACAGCCCACCACGCCGCGTCCTGTACGGACAGATGCCGGAAAAGCGATCTGTTCCTAACTTGGCTTGAACCGCCGCTGTGACTTGCAATCCCATTACTCAGTGGGAGAAACATCAAAAGATAGACACGCACTTGAAGAAATTGCAAAATTTGTTCCGCTTACGTGTGGAAACAAATCTGACACAGACCCAGATGGCTCTGGAGTCTCTGACAATGGACACAAACCACGGGTGAGAAAGAGGAGAGGAAGAGCTGACCCTGAACGTGCAAGTTTTCGGGATGTGCTCTTTGCCCCAGCTCCCGCAACTGACTCAGAGAAATCTGCGCCTTTGCAGGATTAGGGTTGCGGTGGGGAGAGGACAGGTCCCAGGGGGAAGCTGTCCCTGGCATCCTTTAATGCTCAGCGTGCCCTCTGAACAGTCTTAGCTTTCACGTACAAAGCACACAGATTTTTATTCTATTTCCTAGAATCTTTTTGCCTGTGGATAGCAAAAGATTGTTTCTAGGTGATAAAACAGTGTTAATCCACGCAACTCTACCTCGCAGAAACAGCAAAACACTTAAACTATGTGGTTTGCATGGAAGTCATTTACCTTACATGGGGCTTTAATGAGCACAATAGAAGATGTCTTTATCTTCATCAAAGACCCACTATCATCTCAAAAATGCATTAGCTTAATAAAGTGAAAGAAGGAAAAGGAAAAAAGAGAGAGGGTGGAGCTAGGGTTGGGAATTGCCCAGAAGCTCTGTGTATTTGCAGTCCTATGCAGCCTGCCTGAAGAGGTTTGTTTATACCCAGGTGGAAAGCCCACCTGATGCTGGGACTGGGAGAGTGACCTAAGGAGACCACCTGATGCTGGGATTGGGAGAGTCTTTTTCTGACCTAAAGAGACCACACCTGGGGACCTTGGGTACCGAAGTGCCAAACAGGAAAGACCGGGAGTGGAGTTTCCTTGACAGCACAACTGAAGCCAGCAAAGATCTAAGCCATGACTTGGAGGACCCTCTCTCCCCTTGCCCGAAGGGAGAGCCATGGTCACACACTGCCCTTGCGCCTGCTCACCCTGCAGCCGGGTGCCTGCGTTTTAGGGGATGGAGCAGTGCCTGGAGGAGCTGAGGGGCTGGAGGCTGCTCCTGGGGACCCCGTGTACCCCTGAAGGAAGGGGGACAGCAGACTCCCCATCCCTCCAGAGTGCAAAGAACACAAAAGGGGAAATTGCAGTGATAACTGCGTTTTGTCTAAGCTCTTTCAGTTACAGTGACCTTAGATAATACGAATGACAATAGCAGCTAATAAGCACACGCATAAACATCCAGCTCGAAGCCTCCCGAGCTCCTTTGATTGCAGGGAGTCACCTGGTCAAACACTTGCAACGCTGCAAACCTTCCTCAGCATTTCCAGGAGGTCTGGGGGGCGACACCAGAAGCACAACACAAACCACACCACGAAAAGCAAGCCCCAAAGCTGAGGATCAGGAGGCACGGCCAGCTGCTCACCCTCCAGAACGGCCATGGGGCACCATCGGCCAGTGGCCCAGCAGTGCTGGGAGCCACATTCCCTCGCATTTTGGGCAGAGAGGACTCAAAGGCTGGATATCCTTCCTGGACAGGGAGTGTAGGCACAAACCGTGATTTCTGTTAGCAGACTGGTGCTTTCTCTAAAAACGCTAACGTTGCACTGTGAGAAGTGTACAACGGTTCTTTTAATAGAGGTTACCCCTCCCAACCAGCCTTGTTAATAAAATGCAAAGGTGCCCTCTTAAGCGACCTTCCTCATCTGTCTCCCCTTCAAGCCAACAGTAGCCAACCTCTAAAAATAGTTAAAGGTAAAAGCTGCTCCACGAAGGTCCTAAGGAAGACAGCAGTGCTGCATACCTCAAAGGATTCATTTGTCCATAACATCTCAAGCACTCCGACGGAGATGGACAGAGATACGCCTGGCATAATGCTCCTTCCCCGCTCCCCCTCCCCTCCTTCTTGGAAATGGTATGACGTTTGAACACTTTGCTCCAAGTAGCCTCTCTCCTCCAGGAATCATTTCGATGTAGGCCACTCTATTTATGACACTCTTCTGTAACCAGAGGATGAAAGAACATCGCTCGCAAGACATGACTGCTTGGTTCACAATCCATCTTCAGGCGGTGCCAACAATAGGACTGCTTACAGCTAATCCATTTACTCAGCTTACCTGTTATACTCCCACCCCCTTCACAAGCGCTACGTGGGAGCCTCACTGAACTCGTACGCTGCCAAGTGACCCACAGTAACCTGCCCGGTGCCACCTACTTGGAAAGCTGTGGATTTGGATTAAGACAAAAGCAACCCCAAATCGTCACAGAGCTTCCAGTGGCCTGCCAACGAGTGAAGCCGTGTGTGCCTTTCCCTTTGTGGGGACACGACTGACGGCACTGTAACCATTAGTGGATGCAAGCACTTTCTTGTGCTCGCTAGTGCTGAGGAAACAAATGCATGGCATGGGGCTGATAGTCCCTCTGGGTTGAGACAAACACTTATGAAGCCAAACACTTCTGAGCAGGTAAATAGGAGGGGAGAATACGCAGAGAAGACAAATCACAGCACCCAGGTCTGATGTAACCCCGACAGAGCCAAAGCTGGCATCTTCAACATCTGAAAATCACCTTGTGTTACACTGTCCTCTCTGGCTTTTTTACTTCCTCCTGCAGGCAGACGAGGCTCCCAGCGTGCTGCTGACCTTGCTGGCAGAGTGGCCTGCAGCCTCCTGAGCATCACCGCTCACTGCTTCCCCACCGCTCTTCAGGAGCTTCAGCATTACTTCCCCATGCAAACCCTAATGCAAGGCAGCAGACAAAAAAGCAACAGAAAATAGAGCTTGGAGCTTCAGGGAGTTTAGAAGGGCTGCAGTTCCTTTACCTACAAACCACCAGTAGGTACCAACCTTCTCACCAGGAAAATGGTTGGTGAGATGTATGTTTGAGGCATTTTGGAAAGTCGGTCCTTTACAATTGCACTGACCAATCTGGAATATAGGAAAAGGCTGGATTCTCCAGCACATACACAGCAGAACAGCAAAATGGATCAAGAATACAGAGAAAGGAATGGAAGTTCCACATTATTCCCACTTAAAACAAAACACTTAGCATATCTGAAGTGAAGGTAAAGAAATCTGTCTTTCCCAGAAGAGAGGGCTAGAGAGAGAAGTGGAGATTTTTGAACTCTGACGTAAGAAATATGTTCAACTACAATGGCAAACAAACAAAAATCCACAAAGCAAATTCAATTTAAAACAAACAAAAAAATAAACAAAACCCACCGATGGTCACTATAAAATCTATTATTGAAAGAAAATTTCTAACAGAAATGAACCGTCATGGACTGCCCTGTTACAAAGACAGATACTAGCGGTGTAGCTGTGGATCAAGAGACCATGAAGAGTCTTTGCAAACACTTTTCAGGAGGTACTGAAGTGGGTGAGAGAGAGGAAAAGGCAGAGGAGAACTCCCATCCCCAGTCCCAAGGAGCACAGCTGCATACCCAACTACAACAAAAGTCTCCGCAGAGGAAGGTACCAAAAGAGAACTTCTCCCACACAAGTCCCCATCAACGTGGGAGAGGGTCCCCTCAACACCATCACCTTTAGCCACCTGGAAGTCAGGTGTCCACAGAGAGCTGGGGACAGACACACAGACTGCCCCAGCTGGCCGTGAGATGGGTACAAGGGCAAGTCGCTCTGTCACTCTGTCCAATTTTCACACAGGGGCCGCTGACCGTGGGCTTACACTTGGTGCCCACCCTGAATACTTATTCCTGTAAGTCCTGCCTGAATATTATAAATGCACCTAATTTATATGTACATTTTTTGTACGTACATTTTCTGAGACAGGCTTGTCTTTCATCACACCCCCTGGCACACCTCTGTAGCACATAGCCCTCCCGACTCTTGGAGTAGCTGCCAATGCACAGTTCCACAGTCACTCAACGCACACACACAAATGGGCACCAACACACGACCTCCACACCTGCCAAGTGCAAATAATACTTTGTAGTGCCTACAGGTGGATGTGGAAACAGTACTTTGCTAATGGAGCAGTAAATAGGATTTTAGAGAATTCTATGATTTCAAAAAGTTTAGAGTGTCCATAATAGAAAAATAAAACATAATGAGCAAGGGAAGATAGGAGTCCAATTTATTCAGAGTATCTAAGAGAAGGCTGAGAGGTGACCTGGTCATATGTACCTTCATGAAGCAGAGATCTCTGACAGAAGACATGAGCTGAAGTTAGCATACAAAAATGGAATACAAAATAAAAAAAACCAATGGCTTGACAAATTCAGAGTGGAAAAGCAGTACCAGACTCCTTACAAAAAAAAAAAAAAAAGAAAAAAAAAAGATAATTAACCACTACAAAAACTTCCAAGAGCTTTATTATCTGAAGTCTTTAAATCAGGACTGGATGCCTTTAAAGTACCCTCAAGCCCAGCCAGAATTTATGTGCTTGATGCAAGAATTGTTAGATGAAATTCGATGTCCTGTATTCACACAGACGTCAGACAATGAGCATAATGGGTCCCTCCAGCTTTAAAATCTATTAATTCCAGTCTGTATATGCTAGGAACTCAATTACAATTTGTAGCTAGTAAAACCTATACAAATATTATCACATTACTGCAAAACAAAAGCCAAAGAAGAATGAGTTTAAACGTCACAAAGCATCATAAAAAGAGGTTTCTTTTTGCATATTAAGGAAAAAGTGCACTAATAAAAAAAAAGACACACTTTACAAAATTAATCTAGACCTAAGGCAATTTCTCCTTACATTACACCAGTGGTAACACACAATTCTTTTAATAACATTTCTTGGTTAACAATTAGTACCAATAATTGTCATAAAATGTGTTCACCTACTTTTTGTACATGAATGGAAGAAAAAATAGTAAAGGGAGGAGAATTCCCTTTTCAAATCCAACACCTGGACCTTAGTTGATAACAAGTCCTCTCTTAACACATGCTTTTTTTCCAGCATGGAGAAAAAAATTCTTAGTGAATAAAATACTTTGAGTTAAAACAGCAATTTCCATTATTAGCACTAGCAGACATTAGCAGTTAATTTCTTTCTCATAAGAATACATCCTGCCTTCTGAGTGGCCTGGATGAGGGCCTGGTAGTACTAGGTGCTATATGAGCACAGAGTACTAAGAGATGCTCTCCCTCTCAACCAGCTCACTTACAGCAAGCTGTCTCTTCCCCATGTCTTGACGAAAGGCAGGTAGGCGAGAGGAACTTAGTTTTCAGAAACTACAACGGCGCTTTGCATCCCTCTAACATCTCTCCCTTCCCCTTCATGAAGGCAATCGTCTTCCATCCCCTCTCGCCAAGGTTGAACGGTACGTGCTTACTTACACTTGTGACTTGATCAATCAGGGCTGCTGCTACATAAAATGAAGTAGATATGGCTCCATCATATTTCTACATTAACGTCACTTCACTTAATCCACCCTCTTTATTATACTCAATCAACAGGCATGGTTTTCAAATTTGCAGCTAATTATTCATAGAAAGAATTTTCTGGTGATTTTTTTTTCTAACAAATCAGAAAAAAAAAGGACTATTCTGTCTTTTTTGAGAACAGCCTTTTTCTTAGTAATAAAAAGGATCATATGACAATAGTTTTGCAGTGTATCGTGCAAGCTCTGTTGGAGTCAATCCAATTTCTATACAAGTACTGCCATTTTGACAACAAAGCAGCCTTATTGAAACAGGCAGGCTTCATCTTAATTCTGGCACTACTGAATGGAGAGTACACACTAGCCAGGGAACAATGAACCAAGAAAAGAGCTACAAATCTCTAGTGACAACTGCACGCAAAGAAAGAGAAGATGCATTATGATAGCACTGTTTGCTCGACTCCTTTAGAAGACCACTTTCAAACAAAGATGGCTTTTTGCACTGAAAACTGAAAGCTCCTTCCAGATTTTGCACGTGTATCTTCCCACCCCACCACCAGGCCAGTGACACCCTCCATCACTCCGGTAAGAAATGCTGAAACAGCTCCTCTCCTGGACAAAGGTGAGAAGAAAGAGTGCCCCACCTTCCCGCTTCCTTCCCTTACCTCTGGGGCTTGCTAGTTAGGGCCTTTTCACGATATTTTCATGTTTACCGCACATACAAATGGACTATAGTACTGTGCTGGGAATACAATTTTTCCCCAAATTGATTTACATTACTCAATTCTCAGTGAAATTTAACTTCTGAATTCCTGAGGTTTCCTGAAATTCAGCTTTAGCAGAAACTCCTGCCTTGCCTTTGGCTGCAAGGAACAGGGGTTAACTTCACTCAGACCAGCCCCCAGCTCACGTGGGGACACAAGTCGAAACTGCCCACACGACGTGTTTTGATGCAGCGACACATATAGCTGCAGAAATATATACAAAATCATACAGGTAATGAGATAATTTTCAATAAAGTGTGCATTAAATCCCTTACAGAGCAGGTTAAAAAAATACCAGCCCCTACCTAGTACTTCCTTCCAATATGAATTTTTAAGTGGGATCAGAAGCAAACAATATAAATCCACAGAGGAAAAAAAACAACAACAAAAAATGAAGATTTCAGGGTAGCAGAAGATCATCTGTAGCCCCCTTTTTCGTGACAGTAATTCTCACACTGCTGTGTGTGACATTATTTAGGTGAATGTATGCTCCTAGGCACAAAGGGGTGATTACTCAGGCCTGGCTCTCACTTGCAGCAAAGCTTGTTCATGTTGCTTTAGTTTGCATTGGAAGAGAGACTCAGACCATCCACGTGAGCAAACTTGTGAATCAAGACAATTTTAACAGTGTTTGCAATAAGTCTAGAAAATATGGCAATGCGTATTTGTCCTTACCAAGGGTGATTACAGCTCTTCACACGGGTTGCTTATTGGTAGGGTAGATGCAAGGACACATATACGCCCATATAAACATGCATACACATACAAAGATAGGACAAAACCTTGTGAAACCTGAGAAACAGGCCAGCTCAGTCCATGAGCTTCAATGTAATGAGTTTCTTAAAACCTTTCAGGTATTTACTCTGGCAAATACAACCTGATAATACAGGTATTTGTAATATAAATCAAATACAGGTGCGTGCATGTTTTTTTTAATTAAAGCAATTACAATCTTTTAAATATTTGAATATAAAGCTCTGGTTGGTAATTCTGGTAAGAAGCTCAGGAACATACTAGCTTCAAAGACTCCTGGAGAAACACCAGCTCATCACAAAACACTAGGCATTTACAGAGGGATTTTTCAAGGACATCAGAAACAGCTTTTTGCTCATACCCCCCTAAAAAACAATGGGAGCTGTGAGGCCAAGTCTTCCACTACATCTGACAGTCCGATGGAAATGTCGGAAAGCATGTTGGACTACAAATTAAAAGGTATTTAAATTCAAGCCATTTCTGTCACACCTGGTTTCAGAAACCTGCTAATTCTGATGCTGATGTATGCTAAATGCTCCTGGGAAAGGGGGGACGGAGGGTCAAAAGCAGGGCTGCTACAGTTCACATGCCCACGTGTATGAGATGGAAGGCGAAAGATCTGGCACTTTCTTTTCCTTAGTAACAAATAGCTTTAAATTCTCACTCAGCAAAAGGGAATTAATTTATTCTCCAGTGGAGAAAAAAATGCAGTGTCTTGGCAGCAAACACAGAACACAAGTTTAATCTTTCTAGACGAAGTCCTCAAGCTTGGATGGTGCGAATGAAAATATGTGATGGGAGTTTTTCTCTGCGAATAATTGCATGGGAGGGAGATGAAGCAAGTTACAGACCTAATGAGCAGATTTGCTCAGGTCAGCCATTTTGCTGTCTGCTGAGGAGAGTACAGCTTTTGTTTTCTTTTGACAAAATGAGATTACTGCCCAAGTTTCATCTGGGAATGGGTCCACAGCCTACAACCACTGCTTCTCACTTGCCTCTAATCTTGATTCCTGGAAGATGGAAAAATTAAGAGTCCTGAAATCTGGGAAGTTTTATTTTGAGAACATGAGAAAGAGTCAAAATGCCGAGACGTCCAGTCACCTGAAGTAGTCAGAGAAGCCCCCGGAGCTAGGAGGGCTGGGCGGGAGCGCGCAGGCCGGGCCGGGGGGTGTCCTCCGGTATCGACAGAGCGATGGGCACAGCGAGATACCAGCAGGCTCGGGCTGTGCCTACCAGGTCCTCCCACCAAAAAAAAAGTTACAAAATGCAATGCAAATGGTACCCTAAGGCAGTCATCACCAATCAGCTAATAAAGGCAAAGGCTGTCTACGTCCAAAAAGCTACTAATCCAGCTATGTGGAGATGTCAACTCTCCACGGAACACTCTGCATGAAGACCACAGCTAAAGCTGCCTGACTTAAATCCGGCAAGAGTTCACTTTTCTGTCCATCAGAGCTGGGGCTCTGAGTGCTTAGAAACCCATAAATATGGGCACAACCTGCTGCGAGAGGCATGGATATCAAAAAGACAGCTGAGGTCTCCAGCATCCCTCAGGACTCCTGAAACCCTGCAGGACCCAACCATCACCACCACCTTTTTATATCAGAAAGTACATCAGCCCAGGATGGTTCGGGTCCAAAGGCTCTGACTGCTCTGGGAAAAGTCTCCAAGCAGTTCTCACCTCAACTATGTCAACCTTGTTAGAGAAAACTGCAATTGTCCAAAGAGTGCATCACAAGCATTTTTCTCTTTAACTGAGAAAAGTTGCTGTTCAGGTCACTGGCTAAAGACACCAGGTCCTTCAGTTTTAGAAATAAATGAATAAAAAATGTGGTTTTGGTAAGAAAAATCTACTAACTTGCTCCCAAACATTTTTGACCAAAGCTCTGAGAGAAGCAATTAAGTGGTGAATACAAGCAACTCCCTCACTGCTGTTCAACACATTCAAACCCATAGGCAATTCCTTTGATAAAATACACTAGATCTTAGACTAAGCTCTATTTTGGCACCTATCATTTCTTAAAAAAAAAAAAAAAGAAAGAAAGAACATCTTGCAAATTCATCTTAACAAGTGACTAGAGAAGAGAGCTCAGGATACAAGGTTACAAACACCACCCATCCATCCTTGGAGCAGAGGAACATGGAAGGCAACTGCTGTGGAGAGAGCCCTGCGGTCCTTCATTCACGTGCCAGATTTGTGATTGAGAAATGCGGTGCAATTCAAAAAGTTCAACAAAGAGAATTCGTAGGCTCTATCTGATTATTAGTTGTCTTAAAATCATATTTAAATAATCAGATTAACAATGTAAAAGGAAAGAAACAGCTTTGGGTCTCGGGTTTTTTTGGTGATCTTTTTAGTTAAGGTATCACAGAATGCACAGATAAATTTCCAGATCAGTAATACTGGAAATCTCCTTTATCTGGTTCAGGAATTCCAGAAAGGAAAAGAAGAATGAATAAATAAATAAGCAAATAAATAAATAAGAAAGGAGACATTTAGAAGCGTCCAGACTACTAAGAGGAACTTCTAAAGTTCAAGAGCTAGCTCTTTTAAATCTTCTGAATCTGACTTCATTTCCAGTGTTATAAATTCAGTCCAAGCTAGGGGAAATTAACATATATTTATAAAGAGATGCTAGGGAAATAAGATGAGCTTCTTAATATTTCCCAAGTGAGGGGAGGTCACTCTCTAAAACAATGTAAAATATGGTACTAATTTTAGTCAGCTTGTCATAACATACTAACCGTCTGAGCTACATTCCAACAACACGTCAAGACAGACTGAAAACAATAATAATAATAGTCAAACTCCCAAATGACTTTCTTCTTGAGCGGAGAGGCTACCAACACAGACAAGCAGACCGCTGAGCCTTGCAACACTAAATGAGCTAGCTTTTGTGCTGCCTTAATGTGACTTTCGTGCTTATACAGAAGTGTCCTGCTTGACTGCAGAACTGCTTTAAGTTAAAGGGATGCCCTTTTGCCTCCGAGATGCATGCCCATCAGAGACCCATGCGAAGCTCTACAGCTGCTAAGCAGGAGCTACGGTGCGTTGTGGGAACACTCCCACAAGTTCCCGTCTTGAGAAGAGGACACTTCTGGGAAAATGCAACTTCTTGACATTACTTGTTTAAGCACACCTAAAACCTCTCCCCATATCAAGCCACACTGACTTTGACAGAACAACTGTCACGCTAATGCAAGAGAGTGTAAAACGATGCCTGAACATGGGAACTGAAAAAAATATATGTATTTCAGTATGTTCTTTTATTGTTTAGAAAAGTTCACATTGTGTTAAGACCCTGTGGAAAAACAAAGTTCTAGTCTAAAATTAATATCATTATGACATTAAGTTGATTTTCATTCCCACTTTTCTGAGTCAAACGATACAGAAGAACATCCTGCATTAAACCACAAATTTATGGAATATTAGGTATATGTATGAATTGTCTGGCATAATCCTGCATCTGTATTTGTATAAAATCAAAATGACAAGTATGCAACTACAAATCAATTTTCCCTTCTTCCTGCTTAGAATCCAAGTAACTCATGTCAGACAGCAAACTGACCACCATGCACACAGGGCTAAAGAAACAACCAAAGACGAAAATAATCACTAGAGACAAAGAAACAGAAGAGGTTACTGGAGGGCAAATAAACCTAACCACTGGGAACTATCTAAAATAAGGAAGGGATTTAAAAACTTCTTCTCAAATTGATTCAATTAAATCCAAATCCTGAAATGATTTCTGCTTAGGAGGAACCGTTTCACCTACCGTATTATGCAGCAATATAATTATTAGTACAACTTCATTCTGGTATGGAGAGGTAGCTCCTGACCGAAAGAGTGATCCAATGATAACAGCAACCTACTGATATTAGCTACAGGGAAATGACGCACAGAAGACTACTCACATTGTATGTTTGTTCTGAACAGACCTAATTGCCTACAACAGAATGAAATCTTTAAACTATCCCAAAGGAAACTTTGGATCTGTGAGTTACGTTCCTGGACACTGCATCAAACAGAGCCTTTTGGTAAGGTGGCTGGGAAGTTTTATATCATTTCTTAAAAAAGAGCCTGCTAAGCAGCAACATCCTCTTCGTGCTAAAATGCTTGAGACAGAGACCACGTGTCGCAGCTCTTTTCTGAGAACAAACATAAGTCTCCAAGTGGTCAAAAGACTACGGTAGAAAGAGAAGAAAGGAAAAGGCTGCTCCGATGGAGAGCACTACTGTGAAAAGGGTGTACGCTAAGGCTAGTTTCCCTCCAAACCAAGCAGCGGAATTAGCATCCCCATGTAACAGGGTAATAGGTTTCCTGGAGGTCTGCATCTCCCCGTGAACAGACACATGAAGCAGGAGATTTAAAGTTGAAAACGCCATAGCCCAGCCTGCATCCAGCTTGATCACCCTGGGCCTATGGTTACTTGGTTGGTTGGTGCCCTGAAAATAGAGCTAATGAAAGGAGGAGAATTAGCCAGATGCCAGCGAGACTGCAGCACTGGAGGAGGCAGTGCATCCCACCAAAGGCTAGAAACCCGCAGGCTACACCTACAGCAGTAAATACAAGACACCAGGGACTTGAAGCCCAAGGGCACAGCACACCTCACACCTACACATCGTGCTGCTCTTTCTCCTCCCCAGACCGTCCCCCGGGTCCAAGTGACTTCAGGGGAGCATTTGTGGCAGGGGCCGGACCCTGCACCCTGGGAGGGGGCTGGCAGGGGACAGCCCGGCACAGGGACGGGGCACAGACAGCGCAGGTGCTGGCAGTGCTCCAGCCTCCGCGGCCTCCTGCCCAGGCCATGCCTGAGTCTATTTTTATGGAGCTCCATTTAATAATAAAAACTAAAAAACAATGATAAATGAGGAGCAGTGCTTTATTTGGGAATCACTGAGGCTGACGGCCCCGACCAGGCCGCCGAAGCCAAGCACTGGAGCTTCAGTCAGCCCTGTGCTCCACGCTGGGGAAGCCGTCCATGCCCCAGCGCCTGAGGGAGGATATCCACAAACCACGCGCCGCGAGAAGCTGTAAACATCCTCCATCTTCAAATGGCCTGGTCGGATCACCCCATACGAGACAACACTTGCAAGATCACGTACGCAGTTGCCTCTAAACCTTTGGATTTAAATTTTGCTGGCCCAACATGCAAGAAGTCAGGAAACCTCCAGAAACACGCGGTCTCCAAGTGAAACCACTTGCACAACATGGAAGGGGCTGGGGGAAGAGAGGAACAACTTCATTTTTGCTCGTCTTGCAGAATACTGAATAATCTTGACTGCTTCACATATTAGAGGTAATAGTGAAAGAAATATTTATTTCTAAAAGGAAGAGGTTTGATTTCCCCAGGTGGCTGGGGAAAAAAGAGGCAGAAAATTCCTAAAACACCCCCGACTCCAGCGTACCATGCTGATGGGTCTCACACTCCAGGGCCTCGTGGTCCCAGCTCTGGGGTCAAAGAGTGGCCCTGAAGACAAAATAGCAGTGGGACTTGGGGGTATGAGCTGCAGGTCAGCCTGGCCTCTCCTGGCACTGGGAACAGGACAGACAGAAAAGGCTGTCCTGGCAGCCCATGAGAAGGAAAGAGATAGCAACCGCTAATTGTTATTTTGCCATCATAAAGCTTCTGGCATTGACTTGGCTGATTTTCACATTAATTTATATGCTGTTCATTTTAAACATAGAAAGACTCAAGTTCACTAAGGCAAGTGGTAAGGGCAGGGTGAAATATTCCCTTGGCTTCAGTTGATAGCTTGCAGAGCCAAGATCTGCAGAAGCCCAGCCCCAGAAAAAGCTGCTTTGGGAGTACAGCAGTCCAAAGATTTCTGGGAGGACACAAGAAGACATCTCCATTCTCACTGCCCAAGGCCTGGCCGTTGTCTCCCTTTTACAATTCACCACCTCATCTAGCGACCGCCAGACCCTCAGCCTTAGCAAGCACTCCTCTAACCTTGATGAAGTTAGCCTACCCACCACGCTGCTCGAAGCAACACCAGTTTGCTGGAACCCCAACTCACCTAGCCGACAGGGCTAGCCAGAAGGCAGCAAGGGAAGACAGCACCTATGGAAAGGATAATCAAGACGGACACTGGGTATTTCAGATGCCAGCCTTTGGTTGCCCCTAGCAGGAGGGCCAGACCCCAGCAGAGGGCACGTAAAGCTGGAAGCATCCCGGCTGAAGCTGCTCTGCCTGGCTGGCTGGCATCCTCCCCCATAGCCGCCAGCAGCAGGCGTCCCCCCGGGTGCAATAGCTGCTCCAAAGCAGGAGGAAGGTTTCTTATCTGATGCACCATCGCCTCAGCAGAAGAGCCTGAGAGAGGCACGCAATAAAAACAGGGTGGTAACTGTAAATAGCCGGGATCTGTTTGGCTGCGTGGAGCCCTTTCAGAGCCATAAGGCAAGGCAAGCCTGGTGCCCCAAGGAACTTGAAATATAATTTGGACTGATAACAACAGAGAATCACACAAATACTCTTGAAAAAAATGGGCACAGAGGTAGAAAAATCAGAGCGAAGGAGAAAGAGATCACATTAAAGGATTAAAAACAAAAACAAAAACAAAAACTTCTTTTGTCCCCACAGAATCATTAGACAGTTTTGAGTCCATTCAGTCATGGCATTTTCACACAGCCTTTGTTTAGGTAAATAAATTGCTTTTAATAAACTTTGTTAGACCTCTCAAGCCATTTGTTAAATGCAGGTTAATTGCAGAACACAGAGGTGACAGTTTTACTGAGAACCTTTTTCTTCTAGAAAGCTTCGTCACTTGCTGCTAAAAAAAAACAGTTTGCATTTTGTACCAAGACCGCCTTAAAAAAACAACTTCCCTCTTTCAGAAGGAAAAGAACACAAGCTCCAAACTGTGACTCTTTCAGAATCAAATTTCAAAAATCAAAACAGTAAATACTAGAACTTGCTAGCTAAAACCCAAAGTGGTTTATATTCATCAACAAGATAAACAAGGCTTTTCTAACCAAACCAAGTTCTGCCTTCCAGGCCCCTTGCCTTCCAACAGAAGTACCAAACGAGTCCTCAAATACGGCATCAACCACTCCTTAAACTTGCAGAGGACACCAGGGACCCAGACCCTCTGAAAAGCACGCGCTGAACTTTCTGCTTCTCTGCTACCAAAGAAAAAAAAAAAACTTCAGCACACTTGGAGAACTGAGGCAACACAGCCCCAGCAGTCAGGAAGAATGGGAGAGAAAAGGTGACAAGTTTTTCAAGCTCTAAATGAGCCACTTCAGGAACTGAAAAAGGACTCCGTGACGTTGTGCCTTAAGAAAAGCAAAATTCTGCCCAGAAACAAATAAAAGATCATACTGATCACACTAATAAATGTTACACCTGCTGCATAACTTGGCTTCACACTACAGATCACATCTCCAGCCTTTTAAAAGACCTCAGACACTCAGGGAAATACTTGGGTTAGGTTTGCTTTTGTCAAAAAACACACAGAGACTGTGGTGATAGGACTGGTGATGGGAAAGAGCCTTTCATTTTCTGAGCATCAGATCAAAATCCCACCCAGGTCAGCTGCTGCTTGCTGTCTGATAGCTGTTAAAAGGCCTCTGTGAAATGAGGCGGCTGTTTTAATCCAGTTTCAAGTGGATTGTGCTTAGATCCCAAGGTGGTAAACGCTTTAGCAATCAAGTAGACAGGCACATACCCTTAACATAAAACTCAGTACAACCAGCACTAATCAGCAGCCATACAGGAGAAAAGCCAGGGACTGAGAGGAGGCTGGAAATCCAGTTACCCACTCCATTCCTAGAAATGATTCAGCCAGATTGGACTTAAAGCAAATGGGCACAAGCACAACAAGTAGCTTGTCTTTGTAGCTATGTTTTATGAATAAGTATTTCTGCTCATGAACCCTTGATCTTTCTTCCCATAAAATGCTATTGCAAAAGCCAACTCATATTTTCCACACGCACAGAGTATTCGCTACCCATTCAATTCCTTAACCAAACAGACTCACTTACTCACCAATTTTCTCTCTGACCCCCTTTCATTTTTGTCTTTTGTTTTTTTGTTTTGTTTTGTGTGTGAGTGTGTGTGTGCTTACATTTTTTCTTTTCAGGTCTTTCCTTTCAGTATTACAGTATTCTTTTTGCCTGTGCTCTAGCTAGTTTTGGGAGGGCAGCAGACAACGAAAGGACAAAGCGGTAAACCAATAAAAAAAAATACTGGGAGTTCTGTTTGCTGTTTGCAAGCACATTCAAGTACGTTTTTTTTTTCCTGCTAGATTTGCACTCTTGCAGAGCAGTTGACAAGTGAACGAGAAATCACTAAATACCTTGTCTGCATTGTAATTAAAAAAAAAGTCTTAAGCCTCTTAAAATACAACAAATAGAAGCTATGGGAAGGCAGGGTGAAGGAAATGTTTTAGAAATTATACACATGCAAAAACTATGTGTTAATTTCAAAAATGTTCCTCAAGCTGTTATGTCCAAACACTGGCTTGAAAATTAAGCACTCGACAAAGAGCTGGTATTAGAGAAAGCCTTCAGCCCGTGCAATGCTGCTCCGGTGGCATGGAGTACACGCCGTGCTGTCACAGAACGTGCTGCTCCGTCCTGTCCCAGTGTGTCAGCAGCATTGCATCACTGCCAGGGAAACCACACAGCTGCCTCGCCGCCTTTTTTTTTTTTTGTGATAGCGAATTTCAGTGCAGTAAATACTTGAGCATGTGCCTAGCACTAGATAGCTGTGCTACATACCACTTATCACCCACGCAGACCAACTTCACTGCCATACCCTAATTTTTAGGACACTTCTTTTTCCCTATCATGGACACATTCTGAAAAATAACCCTCTCTCCACCTCAAAGATGTCATGATTAAGCTTAAAGACTGGCAGCCATGTTATTGACTGTCATTATCCCCTTAGGCCTCCGGGATTACTGCTTTCACTGGCCATTATCGGCGCTCCGGCAGGATCCGTGCCGCTGCAAGTGGGCTCTCGGGTGGCCCCTGCGATCCTCAGCAAACACTGAATTCTGCTAAAAGGCAGCCAGCAAATCCCAGCAGCAAAACACAGGCAACTTTTCTCAGCGTTGACACAGACGCTGAAATAGGTTTGATCAATACTCGCTCACCAGGCTGCTGCCCTTCGTTATCGTTGGGTGGGCACACGTCCGCCACCACGCTCAGGTTGCCCACGCTGCTTTCAGAAATCATTGCCGTGCCGAGACTGCGATTCAGAAGTTGCCTTTTCCAGCTTTGCCCATTATTTATCCACGGCAAACCTGTCAGGTGCTGCTCTTGAGAAAGGCAGGGGGAAAAGTCAGGGCTATCCATGGTTGCTGCTTACAGTTTCAGTAACTTGGCACATGGCAACAGAGACCATGAAAATATCTCACCATAAGCTTCAACCAAAATTTAGGAAAAATACTATAGTTACTTTCAAAAAGATTTCAAAGATAAAAAACCCTTCTCTATTTTGGAAGCACGGGAAAAGCCCACTTTGGGTGAGATTTCAGGAATGACAAGAAGGTTTCTCAAACGACAGACACACAAAAACCCCTGCAGATCTCTCCAGGGCACCTTCTTTTAATTTTGACAACTAAATGCATTAGCGTAAGACCATCAGCATCGGCTGCAGATGCAAACACTCCAGCTGAAACCTGCAAGCTACATACTTGTTCAACCAGATTCATGTTATTATCTTTTCGCTTTCCCTTCACCGTGGCAAGAGTAACAATTTAATTAGAAGGGAAAAAAAAGCCCGTATTATTTATAACTATGGCGCAAGACATTATTTTTAGCTGAAGAACTCTTAGGAAGGAAACAGTGCCCAGACCAATTTTCATGTACAACTTCCTGAATTTGTGATTCAGACCCAAATTTCAGGGACAAGTTTAATTTAGGTTTTGATCCTTCTGACCTCAGAGCGTTTGCGAGCGCCCTGGGTTTGGTGCCTGCGGCTTTGCTGCTTCCTAGTCCCATAGATCTACAACCCAACAGGTCCATCAGCTGCAAAACCAGCAGTGCTCCTGAAAACACAGCCTTTGGAGAAGGCAGAGCGGGTGAAACAGAGCTGTCAGCCTCGTGCAGGTCCCGGGGAAATGTGGGGGGTGCCTACCAGCACGCACCGCCACACCGACAGCAGCGGGACGGATCCCGTTACTGGAACTCGGCGTTCACAAACAAACGCCGCAGTCGCAGGCTGCCCTGTGCCCTGCAGGGGAGATAACACCCACAGGCTCCAGGCTGCCATTCCACCCTCGGCAGCACTTTTTTTTTTTTTCTTTTTAAACCTAAACTATATTTGACTTTGCTGTCAAGTATTTCAGCGCAGCTGCTATTCTCAGGTTCTCCCAAAATACACACAGTAGGTACTGTACTATTGCACATATAAACAGCTACCTTCCTACCGCAGCTATTTATGATTAAAACAACTTTTCTCCATTTCTGATTTCATTTCCTCTCCTTGGGCCCCATTCTACGTTGCACAGGAGGTGCTTTCAAGACTGCACCCTGAACCAACTTTTAGCGTGACGTAAAGAAATTAAATTTTAGCCTACTTAGAAGTTTAGAAAACAATGTCCAGTTTCCCTTATGAGTGACCAAAAAACAGGACGTGATCTCTACACCTTCACAGTTTAGGAAACATAAAGGAGTGAAAGCCAGCAGTGAGCTGGGGGTGGTGGAGGGGAGCTGCCACTCATTTGCTGTTTCACCAATACCATCAGTGCTCCCCCATGCTGGTTCCAGTCTCTGCTGGGCTTCTTGCCTTGCTTAGTGGGTCCTGCCCTGGACTTGTCTGCTCTGGAGATCTGACCAACGGCAGCCATCAGAGCCAAAACCTGTGTGGTTGCACGACAGCTGCACTTAGCTGTGCCAGGTCTTACTCCATCTGAAAACCAACTCCTTGGCTGAAGATGAATACACACTCTTTCTGGCTGCACTGGGAGAGGAAACAAGGAAGAGGACACAATGGCAGTGTGCAGTTTAACAGCCTCTTCCGCTCTTCTGGGACACCTTCATGGTTCAGGGGTTCTCCACTGATGTGATGTGCGGTAAGAACCCAGTGGCTACCCTCTGTGTCTGTACTGGAAGCCAAAGGACCACCTCCTAAACTCACCCATCCAGCCTGGCAAAGGGTCTGCCTCATGCAAACACAAGGCTGGCTTGAACGATGACCATCTCTAGAAACAGAACATCTTGTTTCCATTCACCCTCACACCAGGCAAGTGTGGAAGCAAAAATATTAACAACACGGTTAAAAAGCTGAGGCGTCCATACAGAGGAGCAGACACCTCCACCCCCCAGTCACACCAAGTTTTCAGATGGGCTCCAGGAAGCAGCTCTCTACTGCACGCAGCCAGCCTGTGGTTAGGATGTTCAGACAGATGTTCCCAGCATCTGGTCCTCATCCAAAACCTCCCTCCGAGGTACCCGTTCCACTCAAAAACATCTTGCTGTCAGAGCACATATCTTTCCATAATCAAACATGCTCAAGCCCAAAACTTCTTTTCTTCCCCATGTTTTTATATGACCCATAACTTGATCATGACATTAGCTCTGACACTTTTGGAGGGCTAAGGACTACCCCTCCTAACTCTCAAACTTTACTGTCCCCTGGACGTAGTCTCGCAGCCTCATGCCTCATCCATGACCACCCTGCCTACTCAGCCAGCTATTAACAAATAATTAACCCACACAGAGGTGAAGGCTCCTTCCTGCCTGATGGGATGGAGCCTCAAGTTTCCAGTGTATAGCTGCTTTGTACTGAACCCAGTATTTCCTAGAAATCCTTCTGTGGACAGCTGTGCTTTTATACAAGCAGTTACACAAACACGAGAGATCCATGGGGTTCACCTCAAGCTGGTAAATGAAAATGAGCATGACCATTACAGATGGTTTTGCGGTGGTAAGGGGTTGGGGTGAAGGATGCTGAACCCAGGCGCTGCAACCCCGTGTCTCACATCCTGGCGCAGCAAGAGGACGCTCACCTCACACAGAGCTGGGTACCGGTTTTCAGTTCCCAAAGCTGACCTGCAGCCCACCGCAGCAGGTCCCAGCCACGGGCACAGGCGCTGGTGCCGCGATGCTGCGTTCCAGCAGGACTGCCCGCTGCTCTGTCTCCTGCGCAGAGCTGCTTCCAGTCATCTGCCAGGGCTTGAAACCGGCTGCAGGACTGAATTAGCACTGGGAGACGAGCAGCAGTTCCATTTAGTTTAGGGGGAATGCAGATTATGGGAAGTGGCTGGCACTTTCTTGTGATGCTAAGAAAAGTTGCCTGTTGCTAAGACTCTTGCCACTGCCACTAACTCACAACCACGGGAGAGCACTATTTACCCAGTCCCTTCCTCAGACATGGCCTAACCAAGGGGTTAGTCCCACTGGCATGGAGATTCACAACCCCAAGCAGCCCATTACCCTCCTACAACCGTAGGGCAGCTATCTTTATCCCAGGGTTGAGTCCAACCAAGCAGTTGGGTACCTGCATACGTACACGCAGTCTGAACTTCTCTTTTCCTTACACCATTTGGTAGTTTTCCTAAAGAGCCACTGCTTCACAAGAGCCTTTGTCTTCCTCCTCCTTGCTTTTAAATCCCCTTTTATTTACAGTTAAGGACTTTGCACAAGGATTTTACAGGAATTCGCACTTCTAGGATAGATGTAAAAAAAAAAAAACTTTATAGAAGGAACAATGTAACTAAGTAGGGGAAATGCTGAAGACAGAAGTGAAATTTGTGATCAGATGCTCCAGACACCCCTACATGCCAGTAAATCATGGTTTGGGGTTACAAGAACAACTCTGTGTCACTGCTCGCCTGTGTGCCATGTTCTCCCTCCTACACAGCACACTGACAGAGAAATGAGGCTGCTGCTCCTGCTGGCACAGAGTGGCCAGGGTCCTCTTCTGACATTTGCCTATATAAAACACCTGCTGGATTTGTAGTCAGAGGAACCCCCCCTCCTTTGTCCTGCCCTGCTCTCAAGATCAGACCGACAGGGAAGGCTGCTGGAAGATTTTTTGCCCTGATTTCTGGCCTGGGGTCTGTCCCCTGGGCATCTCACTGAACAGACACCCTGCACTTGCAATGCCCTTGGTTTTCCTTGCCCTTTGCAGACAGTACATTAGTGGGGTGGCTTCCATCTCTTAACTCGGGGGCTCTGGTTTGTCATAAGGTGACAGGAAGTGTTTTGTCCTAAGTGGTGTGTAGGATTGCCCCACCAGACCTCTGTGCGCCCTTTGGGACAAGATGCTCATTACACATCTGTCCTCTGCCAGCAGGCCCAGGTGACTGGTCCCACCTACCTCAGGTCCATTAAAAGCTCTTTGTCTGCAGGACAGCAAGGTGCAAAATAAATAAATAAATAAATAAATAAATAAATAAAAAGAAAAAAACTAACAACACTTCAGAAGCCCAAATCACGTGGCTTTCTTTGTGTTTTTTTTTTCTACCTCATTTTCACACTATTACTGAAAGAAGAATGACCGGTTTACAGCTTGGACACTTGTGTCAAACAAAGCTCTGCTTGATAGCCTAATCTCTAACCCACGGCGTGTTAACTCAAGGTTGTTACCTCTCCTGCCTCCTTTCTGCCTTATTATACACCACACGCTGGAAAACATGGAAAGCAAACAAAAAATACAAAGGGCACATGGCAAAGCCTTGATGCAGAAGAGACGGGACAGATTTTCTGATTCATTTTCAGTTCTTCACTGTTCTGTTTTTGTCAGACACTGAGTGGTACATACAGCTTCTTATAACCACACAGGCTGGCAATTTTTACCTGGTGTAAGCTTCAATACGTGATGTGCAGCATGGGAAATAAAAGTTATTTAAACTCCTCCACCCTCTACAAATGCATAGGGAAACCTCAGCTAGCAGCCAACCAGCCAACCCCCAGCCTGTCCTGCTGCAGAGACGCCTATCTGTGCTTTACATATGTGCATTTGAATTTTTTTAAATGTGCAGAAAGCACACAATGTAAAAGACCACGGTTTCTACACCGCACAGAGCTGCACAGCAGAATTCCCCGCTCCTAAAGCTGCTCCCTCGCAGCTAACGCTGCGGCCAGCAGCGGCGTAGGCACGGCAGAAACATTCCGGCAAGTCAGCACTACGGCTCTGCAAAACTGTAAATGATTACAGAATAACGCCCTGCAATCAAAGAACAAAATGTGTGCTGTAGATTAATCACTTTCCAAGACTGGAAAGGAAAGATAGGATTGAGAGATAAATCTGGCTGCAGTGTTTATGCAAGCGTATCATGCTCCTTAGGACTGAATGTCCCAGAATGTACAGAGGAAGTAAACAATGTGCTGGGGGGGGCGGGCGAGTGTGCCGGCGCTCACAGCCCCAAATACGACAGCTCGGGAAGGACGCCCAACTTTTGGTTATGAAACAGCACCCTCGCAGCTCTCCCAATTGCTGCCCGTATTGCTACTGCCCGGGAAAATCTAAAACAAAGACCTGGCAGAGCCGGCCTACGCTCTTCCTCGGCGTTTCACATTTCCCTTCAGGGCCCGACGAGCATCCCCACAGGCTCCCAGACCCTTGCTCCCCCCGTGCAGCGTCAGCAGCCCCGGCACACACGGGCAGGCAGAGGCTGCGAGCACTTCTTGTCGGGATTTGCTTCTGGAGGCAAACGCCGGCAACCCACATTTTCAGTGTCCCTCCAGCATATAATCACACTGCTTTTGGCTGCTTAAGAGCTGCCAGCTTTCATGCATTCCTCGTTTTTGTGTAAACATGTTTACATTTGTAACTCCTGACTGGCTTAATACTGCATAGGCATTTTGAGGAAAACCCTGTGAGCACTTGAATTAAATGCAATGCTTTGACAGTCAATTACAACGCAAGTAAACAGAAGACAATCTGGACTGGGGGGGCTGCATTTCCACAGAGGAAAGTTTCCTAGTGACTTCAGCCACCACACAAGCAAGTGCCAACACAAGCAGTGCTGCAGCTCGACTGTCCTGTGAAAGCACCATGCTGTGCTGCGACAGAAATTGAAAAGCAAAAGAGGGGAGCGACCCCAAGAACGGCTCTGATCTTTCAGGCCGAAACACAGGGCTGAGAACCGGGGCTGGTGAAGCGGGGTCAGGGCGCGCTCATTCGTCCCCTGCGAAGAAGCACATTCAGAATCTGTTAGGTCACGAGTTAAAAGCGTCTCAGCACATCGCGTAATGACTGCCCTGTGTCGCCTGACTACGACCTGGATTTAGCCCCAAGGCTGCCCATGAAACCTGCCCAGGTCACCGGGAAGCCTCCTGGCCTCAAAAGCTTGGGGGAGGCCTAGGCCGCAGCAGCTCGAGTTGCAGAAGCACTGCGTCCCTGTACCACGATTCATGCCCACATTACAAAAAAGATCTACAACATCTCAGTGCAGACGGTTCCTGTTGTCACTGGCTGCTTTGGAGAAGGCTGGGGCACTGTGCAGCAATTCCTCGTTTGTGGATGGCGATTCCACACCAAATGTGCATTTCCACACATGAACTGATAACAGTTTTCTGGAAACAGAAGTGAGATACAGCACCAGGGTATGCACTGCAATAGAGCTGCACATAGCGAAACCACTTCACAGAAACCAGCTATGTAAGGTCCCTCCTCCCTGCAAATATCTGGCTCTGTATTAAAGCCAATTAACAATAATCTACTAATAACAAGACCGTGATGTAGCTGCAAGATTCCCCTAAAGCAAAATCCTGCCAGTGCTAGTAATTGATCCAGCAATGTGTACCAGCTCAATGGCACAGGCGTCTCCAATTCTTGGAAACATTACATCCAGTCTAATTCCCCCCCAAGGTCACAACCATCAGAAAATCCCAGTACATCATGACCCAGAGATCTGTGACTAAACAGCTGTTATCAATAGCCTGGGAAACTGAAGCAGAGTATCTGAAACCTATCAGCCGCTGCTGCTGAACCCCTCGGCCTCCAAGCTACTGGAATGGCCTGGACAGGAGTGGCAGAAAATAAACTGCAGATTTCTCTTGCAAGAGATTTGCCACATTTGCCTTTGCATTCTTTGTTGCAATGCCTGTTTGCATGCATTTTATTGCAATGGAAAAAGGCCAGCCTGCTACCTGATTAAAGTTCCTTCATGATAAAGTTCGAAATAGGGGACTCATAAACTGCATGCTCTGAGCATAAGCTCTTTGAAAAGTCAATATAGGGTTATTCCCACCATTACATGAGTTCACCTAGCTCCAGGTCCGTACCGAGCTGCCTCCTGACTATGACAGAAGCTAGGTGATGATTACCAGAATCACCAAAGACAAGGCATGAAGTTTGCAGCAGAGGCAGAAGATCCAAGAAAACCAAGGAGCTACATAAGAAAAGGCTCTAACGTTTTCTAAACTAAATATGCCAAGACAGAGGGCACCCACTAGAGGATGCAAGATATGCTCTGACTATGGACTGTATGCTTTCGTATCTTGTACATTATCATTGAGGAACTTGTAATGTCTACTCTCTTCTCACCAACAGGGAAGGAAAAAGGATCAGCCCCTCACCACGGAAATCACAACAATTACCACATGTACCATTAAATACAGCACAAGCTTTTCAGGAGCTGATGCTTAATTTCTCTTTTGACTTTGGTGGAATATCAAAGACAATTAGCCAACAGTGCAGGTCACTGAGCTAGCACACATCAGCAAAACAATCAATCAGGTGGGGACCACTGGGTAAGTGATAAAACGGGTGACGAGCTTATTTTGACCTTGTGGCTGCCTGTTCGAGTGCAGGAGGGTCGGAGTGGAGCCAGAGAGCACTTCCAACCCGTGACCACAACCCATTCATCCAGATAGGAAGCAACCTTCATCCTCTCCCAACAAAACCTCGCAATTTGCAGCGGGGAGGGGAAATGAGGGCAGTTAAACACTGCTACCCTACTTCCACTTGTCACAAAGTAGGCAAGGAACAGGATTCCAAGATTTTTGTCCGAAATGATCAGTATTTTAAGGACTGCTCAGTAGCACCATGAAATGAATCATCTCAGACACTGTTAGCTGTCTCATTCAGGCCACACCACAGTAGAGACTGAAGTCTCTCTAAGGCTGGATCATCACTTAAACAAACGAGCAATCCCTATTTACACAGTATCAGCAGAGTGAATAAGACTACCCAAATGACTAAGGATTTGCACACCGACAGCACCAGGACTGCTTACCTAAGGCTGGATTAGTTAAAAAAAAATAAACAAAGATGTAAATTATAGGTGCTGCTGTGAGCCCCACCTACACCTCGTATTGTCCAACACTTCCTATTATAAAATCCTGCTCCCAGTCGCTAATAGCTTTGCAAACCTGAACTGAAAGCATGATTGGATAGAAGGTAAGAGGCCTGGGATAGGCAGGGCACTGGAAATAGGAAATCCCAGGTCAGGAAAGAAATGTGGAACAATTGGGAGCTGGACAAAGAACTTGGCCAGCTGGATGAGGAGAGCAGATATGGAAAGCGGGGAGGTGAGAGATGACAGGGCAAGGAAGAAGGGATGCATGGAGCAGGACTGGGAATAGCAGGGGAGAAGACTGGGATGGGAGACTGGGGGGATGAGGAGCTCGGGGATGGGAGAGGAGGATGTGGGGCTGGTGCTGGCCAGGAGCACGGGCACGGTGCTCGCCCAGGAGCGTGGGGATGCCGGGGAGGCAATGACACAGGCCAGCGGGCAGGGAAGGGCGTATTTCCTACCAAGAGCTGAGCAACAAGCATGGCACGGCGCCCACACGGAGATCACCGGGGATGAACTGAAACCTTGATACCCCTGGAAGCATCCGGCCCAACTAGAGGCTGGAGGTGGACAGAGAGTGTGAGCTTGTTACTAATGATGGTGTCACAGGGGAAGAGAGAAGAAATTCCAAGCGAGAGGGGCAACTCTGACACTTTCAACTTCTGAGAACTTGGCTTTTATACAGAAACATTTTTTAGTGTGGATTTTAGTATAAATGAAGTATGCTCTCACTTAGCACTTTCTGTTTGGCACTTCACTGAGACTCCAGCAATCATGGAATACCCCCAGAAATACTCCAGAAAATCAAGCCACGCAAAATCCGACTTTCCTCCTCCCTGCCTGCTCCTGGTGAATAGGAAAGGCGCGTGACTGCCATTGCTTGCACCCCACCCACCGTATCACGTTGCTTCTGGGGAGAAAGCTGCGTCCCTGAGCACGTCCATACCTACGAGGAAGAACCGGTGGTTTGTGACTCGACAGCGTTTCCTGCAGAAAATAAGGAAGCTATCATCTCTCAGCCCATGCGGAGCTTTAAAAAAGCAACCACCATCCAAAGGAAAATGTCAAACCAGAAACCAGGCACTCAAGACTGGATAAATTTAGTAAGAGGTCATGATTCAACTACAATCGAAGGAAATCCATACTTAATTTCTCAAGCAATTGTTACCAGAGCGTTCAAGCAAACTGTTTTTCCTTCAGGCTGAAAGTACACCAAATCCACTTTATTTCTCAATTTGCTACTTTTTTTTTTTTCCTCTAATTAGAAAGCATTGTCATACTACATGCTTAGTACAAGCCTGAATAAAAAAATGACATGTGAGAAGCTTTTGCCAGGGTTAAGTCCTGACACAGCTGTTGGAAAAACCCAAAATGAACATTTTATCCCGGCCAAATCAGTGCTCTTTTCACTATTTATACTTTTGGATCCAGCAGCTGCAAGTGACGCTACAGGTCACATTGTCCTAAATGGACAAAGAATCTGACGACACGCTCAAGTTTTGGAGGCTTGTTTGTACTTCTGGTGTCTCTGTGCGTACTTTGCAGCACTGTTGCGCCGATGCCAACTTGCTGCAAGTTTAAGAAGTGCACCAAACTCTCGTCAGAACAGATCCTTCGGCTAAGATTTTCCACCTTATAAAAAAAAATAAATAGACTACTTTTTTTCCTGCTTCCATTTTTCAGCACCACAGGACCAACACTGGCTGTTCAGTTGATAATACCCCTCTTTATTTGAAGTTATTTTTCTCCTTTCACCACCCACATTCATCTGGGAGTTATTCAGTATTATTCTGCCTGACACTGGTCCAAAACAGCAAACAATTTCTGTAGCTACACAATAAGCAGAGCATATCCTAACAGAGGCACTTCGTCATGCAAGAATCCCCTTATGTAACATGCAACTCTGTACTGAAAATAATGTGGAAAAACTTGCAACGAGGTTAGGTACAGCTGTGCCTTTAACACAACTTCTTTCTGCTATCAGGACTGCATTTTACAAGCAGGGGAACATTTCTGTACTTTGGCCTTCTGTCATCAGAAAGAGGTGGAAATTTATGCCCTTTCTGCTTCTAAATTAGACTCCTTCAGTGCACCATTTTATATTCTTCCTGACAGGTCCCTATTTTGTATAAAAAAAACCTGCTGTCACTCTGTTGCATAGCAAAAGACCTTTCCAGACGAAAGAGAAAAAGCTCTTGCCACCGAGTCAAGTGGCAAGAGGTAACTCTGCGGTTAAAACTGCAAGGCTGAAATACTTTACCCAGCAACATACTCGTTTCCAGCAGGATTTGATAAAATTGTAATTCACTGTCCAGAAAAGACTACAACATTAAACATATTACACTGAGAAAGTCAAAATAGGTCATTCAATCAGCGTTATTCCCCCTTCGCTTCAAACATAATACTAAGTAGTTAAGTAGTCTCTCTTGCAATTAACATCATCTTTGTCTTCTCAGTGTCTAAAATACACCGGAGAGACGGAGCTGCTCGTACCGTGCAGGAGCCCAGGCCCTGCTCCCCACCATCACTCACTTCTCAGTAAACACACGGAGGTGAAATCCTGCCCTCTCTGATTCCAACCATCATCTTTTTCCTTGCGTTTCCAGTTCCCTGCTGTATCACCCCAAATGACGCACACCTTTTCCCACCAGATGCGCTGCTGTCTCCCTGCATCCTCGGGGCAGGGGGGCTGCTATCTGGCGGAGCCCTGAAGAGGGTGAGCTAGAAAGATCCTCCCTGGGGAACGGTGGGGCATGAGAGAGCTTTCCTGGATGTGAGAAGCCTGACATATGCTTCCAATGCTTTTTAATTTAGAAAAATGTTGGAAAGATTTTATTTATGTTTCTAATTAGGTAAACAGTATGCTTCCTCCACCTGCTCCAAGCTACCCCACTAGGCCCAGTAGACATCAGATGCCTACAAACATATATCAGGTTGATTTACTTCCTACTGCTGGTTCCCAGAGCCCTTCCTCCTCCAAGCCCCCTACGCCACTACCTTATGGCCTAAATGCTTTCCCGCTTTTTTCCTATGTAAAATGGCCTCGCTATCGATTTTCAAATACCTTTGTAAGTGCACAGCTCCCTTTCCCAGGGCTTTCTGAAAAACAGCTCTTTGTAAGAGATTTCTCTCCTACCTCAAGTGTGCAAACCTCCTAGAACATTTTAATCAAAAGTACTTTTCACCGTGCAGGAACCAAGTTGTAAGAGCAGTGGGGCAAGAAATAAATTAGCTCGGGGAAGTTGAGAATAACTCTGCCACCATAATGACGAAAATAATAACACAAGGTTTGGAGGCTGGAAAACTCTGGCCCAAGCCATTCAGAGCTCTGACACGATTTCCATTTTAAAACCTAAGATTTTAGATGTGGTCTGCTTATCTGGGCCACATATATGGCTCAGGCTGTGCGAAAGTAGAAGCTGTTTGCACAAGATTCACAAAATGCTCAAGAGTTTTTACAGCTTCTCGGTGGCAGCATCGCTCCTGGCGTCAAGGCTATTCTCCTCCAAGGGCATAGCAGGAACAGCCGCCTCCCACCACAGGTCTTGATGAATACTTAAAGAACTACCATTTGCTCTGAAACCTGACATGGCAGACAAATGGTTTTGAGTTCCCCCATACAGTGAAACTTTTAAACCTAACAGATCGTGTTGCACAAAACAGGGACAGTGGCTTCATGAGTCTCAGCTTACATTGCATCTCAGGACATGACTTGAACTGGCGTCACCTCCTCCTAAGAATTCCTGGAAAAAATATTCTCTGAAAATTAGTTAAGGTCCAGAGCAGCTTTGCAGCGCAAATAATAGGTTACAGGCTTTCAGGAAACCACATCACTGTTCTCAGAGCAAAACCAATCAGCAAAAAAGGTGATAATGTGGGAGTCTGTGGAAGTCTCACAATAAGACACTCTTTGTTTAGCAGTGTTCTCTCTTATCAGGAACCAATTTTATGTACTAAGCATATCTAGAACTTTATATATGAAACCAATAAATCCTCCATGAAGTACTAGCAAATATATTTACCCAAGATAGGAATTCACAGTCTAACTTTACAAATACCCACAGTCAGAATGTTTTAATCTAGATTAAGTCTTGCGTTTTAAAGTATGTTTACACTGCAAATTTCATGTGAGAAGGTGAGGCTAACTTTTGTCATAACCCACCTGCAGAGAGCTGAAATATCTGCTTGAAGAGCTTGAACAGAGAAAAAAAAAAAACAAAAAACAAATACAGCAGGTTTTAAGAGTGCCAACACATAACTGGAGGATATATCAAGACAATTGGTCCATGCTCTAGAGAAAACAAATATGACCCTAGAAGCCATGTCCTAAAATAATTTATTTATAATAATGTATTTATTCTTCTTCACCCTATTTCCGAAAAAATGCAGAAAGCAACTTGGTACAGCATGAGAAAGCACTAAGTTATACGGACAACTCACCTACCAATTTCAGAGGTGCTGGCTGTCTAGACTAGGAAAGTGGTTTGTATTAGAATATTACCAGGTAATTAATACATTTTTAAACAAAGCTCTGCTTACTTAAGTGCCACACTGTTACTAACAGTCCCTGGCCACGCTCAGTCCTCGCAGGGAGTCCAGGTCCAGCTACCGCCAGGATTTTAAGCACTGCTGGCTCGATTCTTACATACGCTGATGCAAATGCACACTGGTGCTGCAGGAGAGCCCTGCTTTCGCAGGACAGCCCCACCTCGCTGCTCTGACGTGGCCTTTTGCAGGGACAAGAGTCAGACCCTGCTCTCGGCTACCCGTGCAAGTTGCTCTGTCATAAGCCTGGCTGAACCCACGCAGAACGATTTGCGTCCCCACTACGAACCGCTTTGCGCCGAACGGCCGCAGCACCCCTCGGGTGAAACCTGCTCAGACGTGTGCCCTCCCACAGCACACTGCGCCCCGTCCCCACCAGCCTCCCCGTTTATCTGCTTGCCTCCCACCCCTCCAGGGCCACCGCAAGGCCTCGGTGCTGCCCGCCGCCCTCCTCGCCCCTCAGCGCTGCCCCCCATCCTCCTGCGCCAGGCCGCGCTGCTCCCCCACACACCTCCCCTCAGCGCAGCGAGTGCCAGCACCACCGGCGGGGCAGAAGTTAAAAAAAAAAGCAAAAGAACACCTTGCCAAATAAACATGTTCAAGTGAGAACACTGCGTTTCATAATTCAGCTCGCAAGTACATACCATGTTTTGATCAAGCAAGCAATTAATTCTATTCGTTACTGCGAGTCTGTTATAAGAACCAATCTTCACAAGGCATTTATCAGTACAAATCCCCAGAAAGGCATTTTTCTATCAGTGAAATCTGACAAAGGCATTTTGTATCATAGAATCATAGAATCATTTAGGTTGGAAAAGACCTCTAAGATCATCCAGTCTGACATATAATCAGTAGAAATCTGTATCAGTATCAGTAGAAATCTTTAAATAGCCTTTATTTTTAATTGGTACTCGTGAACAAAGAAAATTGCACCAAGCAAAGTCCAGGTAGGACACATATGCAGCGTTACCAACATGACACCCCTGCTGTTAACTCCAGACCTCAAATTCTCTGCAAAGCAGCGTTGCAAGCATGCAAACGTGCAAGGGGACAGCCCAGAGAAAGCACGCTGGCTTTGCTTGGCAAGATCGGTTCTCCCAAACCTCGCAGCTAGGCACGGCATCAGGGGTACCACTCTGGCAAAAAGCAATGTCAACGTGCCAATGGTCTTCTCCTCCAGCCCCACTGAAAGGCAGCTCCCTTGCTCCTCATCACACGGAGGGTGCAGAGCACTAACACAACCACTTACTTCTTCCCAACCCCTGACAGTGCCCTGAAGTGGCTGTCCTGCAGCCCCATCACCTCCAACCCCATGCTGCACTCCAACCAAAATGCTGGTGTACTCAGCAAGATGTCCTTGCACAGTTATTTACCACAGAGGCAACCCACTGCACCATGCAGCACCTCCAGACTGGTGTTACAGAAGGCAAGGAAGGAAAGGGTGAAGTAAGACATAACATCTCTGGAGTCCCCCAGGACAGGAATGAGGACTTGGGGGACGGGGAATTGAGGAATGGGATTTTTAACAAAATACTGGAACTCTGAAAATTGAGAGAGCGCTTTTCTCCAGCCATGGCCGGCTCTCCACGGCTGCAGGAACCCAGTTTTGAGGCTCTCATGGCCTGTCATATCTGCAGCAGTATGCATACTTGGGTTTCGGCATGCCAAGAAGCAGAGCTCTTTCCCCAGCTGCCTCAATTGGAGAAGCAAGAGCTGTATCTACTGATAGCAAAGACCACTTCGAAACACACTGGCTTGCTTGGAAAGTGAAGCCAATGTCAAATAAATGTCACATACACATGGGTAAGGAGTTGGCGACTGTCAGTGTTGCAATGGTGTCCCATCACGCACAACTGGAGCACAAGAAAGCAGGCACAGCCACGCAAAGAAGCACGGGATACCCCATCCTGGCTTTGTCTGAAGCAAGTTAGAACAAAACATCTCACTCTGAAGGAAAATCCCCTACTGTAGACAAGCCACTTTTTAATAATAAGCGCTAAATGGACTATTCAAGCAGGTAATTAATGTTAATTAACATATGTCAGGCCATAAATTGGCTAAATACACCTCATTTTCCAAGCTTAGTGTGTGGCAATGCTCAGGAAATTGTAATAAAGAAGAGCAGTCCAAGTTTGTAGAAGTAGAAAAAAAGAGCGAATAAAAGGTTAAACTTAATCTTCACTTAACTCCTGATGTGCTGAGCCAACACTACCGAAAACTGAATGACAGTGTACATTATTCGAACACTTTATTTTTTGCTACTGAACCGCTGCATGGTGCACGTATCGTCAGTCCCCAGAAAAGCCACATCAAAAAACCCGCAGCTCCCTCGGCGCCGCATTACCGGCAGGCCCCATGCTCGCTGCGGGACCTGAGCCCCGGGACACGCCGAGGCTGCGGCCCCTTTCCCGTGCGGACCTGGGAATGGCAGCTTTTGGCTGCACCGGGAACATCGGATGCTCGGAGCTCAGCCTCCTCCAGAGGGATCCTGCCTTGAAACGCGGAGGGCCGTATGCCTTTAAAAGTAATCTACGGCTGCCATTTTACAGCCCTGCCCTTGGGCACTTTTTCTGTGACAGAGATAGGAGGAAAGCTTTCACAAAAGTGGGTGAGAAACAAGAACACATAAAGATTTTAGTCTGAGTAGCAACTTGCACTCGGGAGCATTTTTGCTTCCCTCACCCTTCTCTGAACTGAGTGTACCCACCATGATGTTTGGGGTGATTTCATCCTTATTGCGTGTTCTCCCCACCCGCCCCATCCAAGCTTGTCCCAAGCCACCCGGCTGCTGTGGCGAGGTTGCTGGGGCCAGCCCTCTGCAAAGGGCTCCTCCTGACTCAGGATGTCCACTTTGAGCACAGCAGCACGAAGAGCCTTCACAAAAAGGCCAGGCTGACCTCACTGCTCACCTTCTTAAATGCACCAGCACGTGCCGGCTCTCCTTCACCCCCCAGGATTACAGCAAAGTGTTGCAGAAGCACCAAAACGACGCAAACACAAAATGGCCTCGCGCAGGAGACGCTGACTGATCGCTGTACGCGGATAAAGCCAAGCGGAGGCAGGACGTCCCGGGGCAGGAGTGCCAGCCACCTCTCCTCCCCAGTTTGATCATCTCCATCTCGCTGTGTGGCCCCAGAATCTGCGCCTGGGGCTCATAAACCTACTGCACAAATTCAGGGAGGCTGGATTTTTGCCTGAAAAAAATGTCAACAGCATTTGTTCATGCCAGGACAATACAGCTGATATAAAGCCTGCTGCTGTGATTTTATTTTTATTAGCATTAACTGTGTCCTTTCAAACACCCAGGTAAGCATAGGAGCCAACTCTGACGCTTCGTATTTTAAATATGCTCAAATACTGACAATAATAATCTATCACAGACAATGCCAATGTTGCATGATTGTTACAGGTAACCATTTGTTTTTAAAGAACTGAGGAGTGTTGATTCCAGTACTTATCAAGTAAGTCTACCCGACGGTGATGTTATCCTGCAGCATTCACTGGAGATTTCTTATTCTAAGTTTATCGGAGCCTGCGACTCTTTACAGTTGATGACTTTCACCAAGGCGATGTGCTTATATCTGCATTTAGCAAGTCCTTAAGTAAAGGTGCTCCTTGCTGTCACGCTGGGGAGGAAACAACGTCAGTGACTCTCAAGAGCTACCCAATACCTGTCTCTCCTCTAATAGCTGCTGCCTGCCTGCGTGAGCAGGAGAAAAGTGAGATCTTCGATGTATGTTACCGATATAAAATAATAATGTGTGCTAGTATCTACGTATGGCTTCTACTGGAAAGTTTAAAAAGTCATTTATTACTTGGATACTAAACTTTACTCCTCTTTGATGCAAGAAGCTTGTTATCTAGCTTATCTTGTTATTGGAATTTGGGGCTGGAACTGCGCATCTCTCTATCTTGCTCAGCACAAAAATCACTTAAAAATGTTACTGAGCATTTTGTTAAATTACAGCCTAGTAAGGCTTTGATCAGGTAAGATGCTTAAGCTGTAAGTTTAAGCACGCAAGTAATCCCAGTGAAGTCCCAAGGAACTATTCACGTGCTTAAACCCGTGCTTGCTCCACTAGATCAAAACTTAAAATAATCAGACTACAGTTTGTAACCTAAGCTCTTCTGCATGGACAAACAAGGCAGCTCAAAATTAGGAAAAAAAAGTAAGAATGTAATACCAGGTTGGAAAAAAATACTCATGCTAGCAGTTAACTGGGAAAAAAGATCCTAAAAAAAAAAAAGAAGCAACAGAGAAAATGAAGCTGATGAAAATTCCAGTTTTACACTGCTGCTCCTGATAAAGAAGCTATTTGCTATTCTGAGGAAGGAGAAATAAGAAGAACAGAGAGTGGTGTTGCTTCCTTCCCACATCCTTTGCAAAAAGATGATAAAAAACGTCCCACACATCTTGCGTATTAGCATCTGGCTAACAGATTTAGGCATCTGTCTACATCGCTGGCAAATTTCTCAAGTCTTTTCAAGTCACAATAATCGGAGAAAAGACTTGTGCATTTGCCACGCTGAAGGAACTGCAGGACTTCAGTACATACCGGTCAATAAAGCAAGGTAATGAATGTTTGTGTACAAAGTTTCCAAAAATCTACCCTCCAAAGTAAATACCCCAGCGGTTAGTATTTATCTTTCATGAGGAAGACGAATGCAAGAGGTGTAAAACAAACAGGCTTCTGGTAACTAAGCAAATCAGCTGTATTTAAATTTGGGAGTTACTGATATCTGCGTACGAGGGACCAGATTCGCAGTCTTGCGATAGTGCTCAACAAAGAGGAAAACAGTCCCCCTAGTGTACTCTTCATGCAGAAAAGACTGTGTTTCACAAGATAGTGCTGCAAGAAATTACAAAATAGAGTTATAGGAAAAGATATGGAAGTACTTCAACATGCTCTAGTGACACCAGGCACCTCTACTAGACACATGTACAGAAGGCTGTTTCAAGATTATTGAGTATCGTCGATTGCTGCATCCTAAATATTTGGGGGGAAAAAAAGTGTTTCAAGTGAGTACACTAGTTGTGCGACTGCAGGACATGGATAGGGTAACAGACACTTGTATTTGGGAACACAGGCAGATCTAGCCATCGAGGAACCCTGTGGAAGTAACTGCAATACCCGTCCTACGCAGTGCAGCCAGCTCACTCACAAACCTTTCCCCCCAGCTCCGGTGATAGCAGATTTAAACACTGACTTCCCATAACTATTCCAGACAGTAAGCAGATAGCGAAGCATGCATCTAAATCCTTCCCGGTGAGTTGGAAGCGCGCAGGAAGCACACCGGCTCGATGGGGATGTGCTGCAGGCTGCTGCCCCAGTCAGCGCTGGCTTAGCTGACATCCCACCGGGGCCAGGGGGAGGACGAAGCAAGGAGGTTGTTGGTGTCTGCATGGGGCAAACCTTATCTGAATTAGCGGAAACGTAATATATGCCTTCCTAACCACATCTGAATATTCACTTCTGCTTTAATGCCCTAGGCGAAAAAAAAAAAAAAAAAAAGTGTAGCCGAACGATAGTTGTCACTTTAATTTACAGCTCCTACAATAATCATTTTGAGGAGTCTAATCCCAGCTATGCTTACGGATTATGGTCTTCAGCACATCTCACTGGAAACAGCATTAATATTTCATATATAATAATACATACAATAACAAAACAAGTTATCTTCTTCCCCTTGTTTAAAATGACAATTTTCTCTCTCAGGGCTAGAGGAGAATATTGCTAAATGTGCTTGCAGCCTTCAAAGATGCACTTGGTTGTGTAAAAATATTCTAGATTAAGATAAAAGCCTTCTGATGCAGAAGTATTTTCTGTTCATTTAACATCTCAGGGTAACTAGCAATCTGAAAAAAGTCTGATGTGAAAAGCTGTCATTCGCTCCTGAAGAGTTGTATTCATTACCTGTGAGGGAAACAGAGATGATAATAACATATAATGTGTTTTAGCATCGGGAGACTAAGATGGAGTCCCCGTTTAAGAGTGTTGCCTCTGCACAAACTCATTTACTTTCCAGGCGACTGAAGTATTCCTCTTCCCAACGTATACATGTGGACTGAAAGAAACTCTAGCCCTGCTAGGAGCTGCATTTTGCAGTTCCGATGCCTAGCAAATTATTAGCTCCTGACCTCTCCTTTGCCCCTTTCCGTACGCCCCTGCCACCCACGCACAAATGCACGCTCCCTGAACGCGACCGAACGTCTTACCCTAACTTTTGAAGGCAGCTCACAGTCATTAAAAGAGGAAGAATTTCCTGCCACCGACGTGCTTGCACATTCTGCAAAAGGTCATCTTAAAGGCTTGTGAGGAACTTCTGAACTAAATTATATTACAGAAATCTCAAGGGATCCAAGTTTTTAACATTTTAATTAGCTCCAAGTACCAGTTAATGCTGCTCAGAAAAGGAATCAATATCAAATTAACAGTATAAATTGTCAGAAAAAATTGTGACTGTATTAAGCATACTAATCAATGTAAGCACTTTGCGTTATGGCCCGGATCCTGCTTCTGCTGAAGCGAATGGGAGTTTTGCCACCGAATTCAGCCGAAACAGCACCAGCCCTATCATTTGGTAAGTCGTCCTTCGAAGCAGGTATCTGGAGTTTACTGAAAATTCAAAGCATCGGATAGAAGAGCGGGATTTGTCCCAGCAGCTGACAGCTGAAGCCCCTGCCTCTGCACATGATGCCAAACAACTCGGGAAGGCCGTCGTAAGATTTAACCCTTTGTCACGCCCCGTGCCGCACTTGTAAAGTCGCATCAAAACCCAACACCTAGTACAGCCGCAAAAGCTGCAAAACCGATCCGTGCTTTTCAGAGCCTTGTCTTCAATCAGCTGTGCCACGGGTAAACTTTGTGCTTGCATTTTCCCAAGCCTGAGAGGAGCATGCCAGTGGAATGCTTCCTCTACGGTGCTCGGTTTGGAAGGTAAAAATCACACAGCTGCAATTCAGTTCCTAACAGCAAGTCCTACTCAGAGACCAAAACGCGAGACAGAGCTGCTAACATGAAAACCTGCAATATTTGACTGATTCACCTAGACAGAAATTATTCCCTGACCCAAACACTGAGAGATTCAAAGAGGAAATTTAATTTCTCTGTGATGCCACAGAACTTCCCCGCAAATTCACATTCAATCGCCCCTCCAAAAACTCCATCTCGGGCGCTGTGAATATCGGCCTTTGGCAGCAGCCGAGCCCTACCAGGATCTCCCTGCGCACGCAGGAGCCACATCCAGCAGCCCCTTGTTTCTGCCCAGCAGCACGGACGGGACGTTTCAGCGCCAGGGACGCTCGCAGGAGGCCACAGAAAGTGGGGAAGAAGTGATGGGGTCCTGGAAGCGCCGGCAGCGTGCCGGGCACGCCGCAGCAGCCGCCGGTAGGCCTCGCCGGGCTCCGCGTCGGAGAGCACAACCCCAACTGCGCACCGCGTGCTTTCGCATGCGTTCAGTAAAAAACCCGTAAACCCAGCTTTTATGGGTTTTTGTTTTGTTTTGTTTTCAGCTCGCTTATTAAAACAGCAGAGATCTGGGCTGCTGGACGGAAAACGCTCGGAGAGAAGCGGCCGATGGGGTGAGGGTGCCCTCGCCGACACCGGCACCGCGGGAGACGCCAACCCAACGCGCAGCCACCCGCTCCACGGCTCGCTCGACTTCCCGAAGCGATGCCAAGCCCCGGGTTTCCCTCTGCTGCCTTTGAGGCACGCGTGGGAGATCCTGGGTGGTTGGTTTTTGTTTTTTTTTTCTGTATCTGAGCTTTGAGACTGGGGCTGGTGCCGCGTAAAAGCAACTCTGCTTATTTCTAGCGCGAGTTACAACTTCAGTAAAAGAAAAGCCTTCAAGAACGCAAGCTCCCCCCCTCCACCACCACCTTTTCACCCCTTTAAACACAACCGCGGACGGCCCGCCCGTGGCGGGCAGCCCACCCCCGGCCCCCTCCTCCCCTTCCAGCCTGCCGAGCTGTTGCTGTCGCCCTTGTCCTTGAAGTAGGGCACGCAGCGGACCATCCAGTCGTAGATCTGCGAGAGGGTCAGCCGCTTCTCCGGGGAGCTCTCGATGGCGCGGGTGATGAGGTCGGCGTACGAGAGGTTGCCCCACGCGTTGCGCCGCGACGAGCACTTCCTCGGCGCCGCCGCCGCCGCCGCTGCCGGGCCGCCG
>VXAA01007167.1:584632-635469 GCA_013399115.1 Anseranas semipalmata | reverse complement strand
GGCGTGCAAACAGATGATGTCATGCTCTAGAGCCGCGCGTGACCGCCGGGGCCCACCCTCGCCGTCCATTGGCCGGCGTCCGTCGCCCGTCAGGGCAGAGGCGCTTTCCATTGGCCGGCGCCTCCGCCCCGCCGCCGCCTCCTGGAAAATAATAAACAATCGAGTAAGCGGCTGAGGGCGGGCGGGGGGCTCGCGCGGGAGCGAGGCTGTGGCCGGGCTTCCCCGCCTCGGCCGGCCGGCCGTTAAACGGGCGGCGCTGGGGGCCTGCCTGTGGGGGGGCAGAAAACGCCCCCGAGGTGGCTGCCCCCGAGGGGCGCCGCCCGGGTCCCCCGTTTGCTGCACAGCCCGAAGCGGCTGCCCTCGCGGTCCTCCTGCCCTCGCAGCGGGCTCGCAGCGGGCTCGTACCGAGCGGCTCCGGCCACGCGTTGGGCGAGGAGGGCTGCTCCCCTCCCGTGCCCACGGCGGTGTTATTGCTGCTAGGTCACGGCCTCGCTGGGATTGCTCCCATGCGTCCTGCGTCCCCACCCTGTCCCCCAGGCAGCGGTACGGGTTGAGCAGGCTGGTTGGAAGCGGAGCACGCGTTAGGCCAGCCTGCCTGCCGGCTGCTGAGGTGCTCTTCAGGAAGCTCAGGGGATCCAGCTGAGCCCCAGCAGGCAGAAGGGGGAGAGGGTGACCCCAGATCGCCTGGTGTGCGGCACGGGGGAAGGAAGCCCCCCTGGGGAGCTGAGCAAGGGTTCGAAGGGGCTGGCGAAGTGCTAAGCAAAAGCAGCCGTCTTCTCGGCAAGTGGTGGGGAAGTCGATGATAAGCACTTGCAGCTGGTCCTCTCCCTGCCAGCCGGAGGAACCGGGCGGCTGCTGACTCAGGAGCTGCCTCCAGCCAGGGGGTGGGGATGGGGTGACATTTTCCGAGTGTCCCGGCTGTGCTGCAGCGAGCGGTGGGCACCTCCTGCCTGCCACCCTCTTTGGGAAGAGCGGTGGCAGCAGGGCTGTGTCAGGGGCTGGAGCCTGCCGGTATGTGCAGGGTGTGCTCAGAGGAGGCCGTGGGTCTCATCTTGCATGGGAACGTGTCTGCGTGCCCAATTCCTGAGCTGGGATGAGGGGGAGGAGAGGTGTGGAGCTGCCTGGCGTGGGGCGGCACTGGGTATGCCCAAAGCAGAATGTCCTGCATCTTCACATGCGGACAGACTAAAAATAGGAGCCTCCAGGATCAGGCAACAGGAGCAGGAGCGGTTGGGGCGGCAGTTCTGGACTTGAATGCCTCAGCTCGGCCCAAGACCTGCTCTGGGTATGAACGGACTCACATTCCTTGTGGCTTATGTGAATGTCACTTAAGCACGCTTGGGGCATGCAATTACAGCTAACTGCCCTGCAAACTTCTCATGGAATCTGAAAAATTGAATTCTCTCGTCTGTATGCACCCTGCCCTGCAAAATCATTTCCTTCAGCCTAGCAAACCGCCATGCAAGAGATGCGTGGCTTAAGTCACTCATTGCTGTTTACCTCTGGAGAGCCAATGACACTAAGAGTGAAACCCGATTTTTTTTTTTTTTTTTTGGTGTGCCATTTGTGTGAGCACATGTAATTGATTACAGACTGAGAAATGATCTGCTGAAGAGCCTGCTGTTTCTAAACGCAGGAGCTACTCCTCATGATAGGCATATTTAGCTTAAAATGTATCAATGTAGAGCTATTATAAGCCTTATTTTACCAAAATGGATTTTTTTTCCTTGGAAGTAACGTGGAAAATTGGGGAGGAACTGTAAGTCTGACAGATGTTCAAGTACAAGAAGCTTGAAGAGGAACACAGGCTATTCAGTTTGCTCACAGAGGCTTTGTGACCTGTGTCTTCGCAGTAATGATGACACAAGCTTTCTTGAAAAAAAGGAAGAAATTAACTGCCATGGCTAATTGTAACCTTGCTAGCCAGCTAACCAAGGACACCATTTGACTGTGAAAATTGTTGGTGCACCCAAATCTGTCAGCTGGGGAGAATATCTGAAGTGAGAGTATTCCCATATCTGTGGGTCAGAAGAGCTATTTAAAAATCTTCCTAATTGGAAAATTAAACACTATTGCTTTAAAACAGTGGTGTGCTGCTTTGAAAAATTAAGACCGTATGGAATCATTTATTACTTTTCAATATGTATTCAGTCTCTGGTGCAATTTTATGTACCCGCTAATGCATAAAGTCTCTTGGAGCAGGAATAAAGCGCTACAAAGCGTGATTTAGTGCTGTAGGGTCACCAAATCTGTTTCACATTACTGGATGTTTCAATCTGCTGAAAAGAAGGGGATGCCCCTGAACCAGTGAAACAATGAGAGGGCAGGGTGGGGGGGAGAGAGAAGCCCATAAATCTGAACCACTTTGGAAATATAGTGCACATATCAACAAAAACTCTTAAAGAATTCACTGGGGGTTTGACCATGTAAGAGATACAGTTATGAAATAAATTACACTAAGTAACAGGAAAGTTAAAACAATACAATACTTGGTTGCAGTTTAAGATGTCTTAATGAATCATGTTTTCAAAGAGCGCAGGCCCACATAAGCATGTGACTGTAAGAGAAAATAAGAGCAAGTAATCCAGGAGCACACAAAAGTACTTTTGTTTACAATTCTGCAGTAACTGGAAGTGCCTATTCTTGTGCTTATTCACAAACACCTCTGCCTCTTTCTTCCAGAAATCCTATCCAAACGTTTTTGTTCTGACTCCATTAGCAGAGGACTTTTTGCCTCAGTTCTTTCCACGTGACTGCTACAGCTCTTCCCTCAACATTTGCTCTCACAGTCTTACAATCTCATGGACCTTCTTCTTGCAAAGGGCAGGGATGGGTCCGATGCCTGAGCTACTTGCTTGCTGACGAATGACAAGCCATGGGGCAGTCTTTGCTCCCAGGGCCTGAACATTTTTCTTTCAGTAGTTCTGCAGGGACCAAGTCCAAGAGGCTGAGCCTAACAAGTTGGCCATGCAGTTCGTGCCAGCCGCCAGGCAGGGAGCTCTGCAGGCATGGGAGGCACTCTTCATGCCTTTATCATGGACCTGGGAGCAGTATAGCTGTCTGGCTAGTTATAATTTAACAGAAAATGCATTTTTCATCTTGTGTTGTTGTGCTTTCTCTTAAATGTCATCTGTAGAGTCTTCTGGTGAGTGGGAGCTTCAGTTTTGTTTTGCACGTCTTACAGATATGGACAAAAGCTTTTCACATGAAAGTGAGTTTCACAAAGTACTGAAGAAGAGCCAGATCCTTTCTTGGAGGCATAAGCAACCTAAAAAGAGTTTGCATTAACTTCAATACTTCAATCAAACTATTTTGTCAGTAAATATTTGTAATTTATAATCAGTATAGTAACTGACGGGTTCTTCTATTAAGTTTAAACTCTTACATTTTTAGAAGAGTTAAATTTATTAAGCAAGTAAGTTAACCTGCAACTTCCCTGTAGCACTGAATCTTGTTCGTCACTGTTGTGCCTTTCATCATTCTTTAAACATTTGATAATTGATAGTAGTCATTTCAAATGAGTTTTTTTTTTTTTAAATAAATAGAGTATGCGTACTTCTTCTGGATCAACACCATGACCTCTCCAACCTGCTCAAATTATAACATCAAAATTCCTCAGGTAAAATGAATCCAGTTGAATGAATACACAATTAGGATGAAGACAAATACCAGGAGAAGTAATTACTATCTGTGATCAACTTTTATCCAGATCCTACATCATAGCTATTTGGCAATCTTAAATAAAATCCTCTTTAAAGTCCTTTCAAACTTTCCTGAGAGTAGTTGTCAATTTAGGTATATATTCCTACTTAAAGTGTTGTGGTAGCACTATTACTTGCCCATAGATGGCACTAGCATTACACTGTTGAAGAAGCCCCCAGCCTATGAAATGAGGCGATGGTGGCAATGAATATTAACTTGGAGAATGGAAAGGAAAAATATCTTGCTTTTTTTTTTTTTCACTGCGGCGGCGGTGATGGGAACTGTTCTACTCGCAGGAATGGGACTTGGGACTCATCATGTGAGAAGAGATCCCAGAGTGATGAGGCAGCATATTTCCCATGCCTGATGTCAGGATTTGTTCTGTGAAACTGACCTTTAAAACAGCCTGAAAATGAGGAACGTGGCAAGAGAGAGCAGAGCAGGAAGCATGAAATGATGTAAGATACGTTTCTTCTGCTTGTGAAGTATTTCTTTTTTAAGCTCCAGGTTTGTGATTCAGCATTTTCTGCCACTGACATAACACAAAGGGAAAAACTTGGTGGAAAAAGAGAAAGTTTTTATTCAATTCTATTTATATATTCTATAATATTCTATTCTATTCTTCTACTCAAATGTGGAGGGGATTATCTTCTCCCCAAACCACTCTTCCCTCAACTCCCTGATCTGAGAACCCTGGAAATAAATGTAGGAAAAGTGGTATTTAGGCACAGCCTGGATACCTCAACTGTTCAGCTACCGATAATGGATGGGATGCCATGGGCTTTGCCGGAGTTAGATGTCTGGGCTGCTGCTGTTTCAGCTCTGACAAGCAACCTTTTGAGTTTAATGACAGCAGGACACGCCAGCTCTGTGAAAATGTTGGGGTACTGGTGCTGAGTGGATATTTAATGCAGGACGGCTCACCTGGGGATGCCCCAGGGTTAGGGCATCAGCCCAGGGAGGCTGCTAGGCCTGGCGTGCCCTCTGGGTTCGGTCTCCACTGCATGATGATGCGAGACCACAGACACAAGCCCTCCTCTCTGAGCTTATGCAAAAGTGCCATTACTGCCAATGGCAGTTTTGTAAGAGAAAGAGCTGCAGGAGGCGGCCCTGGCTTCACAGCCTTCTGCTGCTGGGGCAGTGGGGTGCTGTTGCAAAATGTCCCCTCTCCCTATGATCTGTACATAGAAAACAGCTCTCATCTCCTTTAAACACAAGGCTTTTCGTCCAACTTCTTCCTTAGTCTTTGCCTTTCTCTTGCTGAGACAGATGAGGCTGTGCTGAGAGGCCTGATACACCTGCTGGAGGCTCTGCTGCAAGGGACATCTTGCCTTTCTGGTGCCAGCGTGAGCCCTCAGACCATCCCTGTGCAAGGAAAAGGCTGTGAAAGTCTGGATGCAGCCACTAACGCTTTGAAAGGTAAGAGGGGTTAGTAGCCTGGACACAGCTGTTCTGTGCCAGTTCACTAGTTTTACTGCCATGGATGACTTGTGCTCAGAGTGGTACCCTACATCGTGACAGCATCACTTTCCTATATTAAATCACATCACAGCGAACAAGTAGGGAAACAGCCTTGTCATACTTTCTCTGTAGCTGCTGAGATGGCAGCGTTAGTGAGGGTGACTGATGGCTGCTTTTCAGTTGCTCCAAATGCCAGCCAGAAAGAAGCTCACCTGCATCTGCATAAGACTTTGAATAGATTTTAAGAATCCTAAGGGAGAAGCAACTGGATATGAGCACATACTCTATTAGCGAGACCAGCACTGGGATGGCTTGCATGTTTTAAATTGATGTTGAAAAATTGGCGGTGGAACGTTAGAGCCACACAAAATGATTCAGAGCCTGAAGAAAGTGCTTTGCAATTGGAGACTTGCAGCACTCACTCTCTCTAGCTTATCAAAAAAAGACTGAGCAGGGAATTGATTACAATGGCTAAGGAACTTCATTGGGAGAAACATATCAGGTACTGAAAGGCCCTTTAATCTAGTGAGTTATGGCAATGCGTAGCAGGAAGCTGAAACCAGATAAATTCATATGAAAAACTGTGCACAAATTTATTAGCATGAAGGTGATTAATCACTGTAATAAGCTGTCATGGCAGCTGGCACATTTTACAGATGTGCCCAAGCCAGGACGGGCATGTTTCTGATGGATGTGCTCTAACTGCATTTAAAAGCATGAACGACGCTGTAGTCAAGTCTAAGTCAAGGTAAGCAGGTGAGGTTTGAAGGGCTGTGATATACAAGAGGTCTGACTAACAGTTCCCAGAGGATCCACAAAGATCTAATGGTTCCCATCTGTCCTGAACCTCTAACAGACTGAGAAAAATAGCACTTAGCAGAAAGCGGAAGGGAAGGTTTGAAATGACAGCCCCGTCGCTGGCACACTAATGTGCCCTCTGTGTCTAAGAGGACTGTATCTTTCACCTGCTCGAGGTGCTTTATTATTGTATTCTGAACACTGATTGCAACACCGTTTTTTATCCAGTCCATAAGCCCTCTGTACTTATTGGTGTCAGAGTCGTTTATCTTACTAGAATGTGAGTAAAAAGCTGTGATGCCCAGCTGCTCATATGATAGTTTGGATAAGTAGTTTCCTTTTTGTTTGTTGTTATTTCCTCTTCTCAAGCTTCATGCTTGCCTGTCCTACATGCCTCCTAGTTTTCTTAGTACCCATTTCCTTATATTTCCTTTACCACCAGGTTCCATGTACTGTACAGCATTGATAGTCTCTGGTGCAGTAGATCTTGGAGGCTTCGTTTTACTCATTCTGGGACCATTTGTTCCTCTTAATTTGAAAAAATGAACTCTCTCTTCCACAGGTTTCACATGGGGTGGTTTTGTGCTGTTTAGATAAGAGCTTGTCAGGAAAATCTTGATAAAGTCTTTCTTTCAGAAGTACAAATTTGTAGATACTGTAGCTCTTGACATGCTAAGGTGTCTTTGCAAAATAACTTCTCCTGCAAACTGTATCTAGAAAAGTGTTCTAATCTCATTTTAAAAACAAGACTTATCTCCTGGAAAACCAGTTGTCGATGGAAATCAAGAATTTCTCATTCCCTTTTGCCTTTTCCAGTGTCCCTGTGCTCTCTCACTTTTTCCCCATCTGCTTGGGATGATGTAAGAATTTGCTGTTCTCTGGAGCCCTAATTAAAGTCTGCTGGCTTTTCCCTGCTCCAGAGGGTACAAAGTGAGAGCTGAAACAAGGCAAATGGAGGGATGGAGAGAGATCCAGTCACCATCAATACCCATGAGCTGTTAACCTGGTGCGCAGAGTCTACATTTGAAACATGGGAATTTAGAAGTAGAGCAGGGATTTGAACTAAGACCTCCAAATACTTAGACCCCTGAGCTTATTTTTATGTGGAAAAAAAATCTTAAGAGTAAGAATCCTGAATATTCCCAACCTTTAGGGAATGGTCAATTGTGGTATCAAATGTTTTAGGCTGAAATGAACCCATGAATATAAAACTTCTTCAAAACTCAGGGGAGATGTTGGTTTTGACTCGTTTCCATAGCTTGGCTCCATTTGCTTAATCACTAGCCAGATGAAGATTATTCTCAGTGTCAGGAAAATATCTACCTTTGCTCTCTGGCTCAGCTTTAGCTTACTGTCCCACCCCACCCCCCCATGCTTTTCTTGATTCATCTGCTTCATGCTTCACATCCTGCTGCTACATGTGGGTAAAATAAGTAGCTAGCCCTTTTACTCCCTTTTCTTTTGGCTTGCAGATCGCAGGATTCAGTCATATGCATAGTAATGTGTAACTGAAAGATGGTAGCTTTGCCCAGCTGGCTGAGATCTCACCTCTAAGCCAGTGCTCAAAAAGACCTACCTATTCTGAGTGGCGTGGGAAGCTTTCCAGGGCCCAGAATGAGAGAAGTAATCAATTCTTGTAGAAATGTTTCTGCGATGCCGTGGAATCCAGCCAAGAGACATGATGAAAGTGAAAACTGTTTTCTAGGACATCCAGTTTCATTTAATTCTGTCATGCCCATAGAACTTTTCAGCAAATGTCTGTATCCCTCTGTGTGTTGATTGTGTCCTGTGTGCTTTTGTGATTTGGTTACCCTGGCAATCCAGCTAATTTTCCAGAAAAGTCAGTTCCATCAAAGTTCATTGACTTGTTACATTAATGGTCTGCTTAGTCCTTTAATAGTCTTTAGCATCCATTGATTGCAAGTTCTTTCATGAGGTTGTACCCTTACGAGAAGAGATGTGCAGAGAGGGTTATGCCCTGGCATGTTTGGTGGGAGCTGATTTTTTTCCTTGTTTCTTCTTCACTCTAGCTGGACTGATCATGTTTTTTGTTTCTTGAAACACTGGGGCAGTTTTTCTGTATGTTACCAGACTTGTGTTCCAGCACATTCTCCGCAGGCGTGACGTTTTCCAGTAGAAGTCTCTTCTTATATGCCACCCTTCAAAGTGTTTGTGCAATAGTTTGACTAGGCAAGCCAAAGAAGGACCAATGAATAACATGGTCATCTATGTTATTTTCCACTTAAATTTAGAATTTTTAGAGCTTGAGGATTAAGAGATCCAGCCAAAAAGGCACTTAAATATGCCACAATACTCAGCATTCAAATGGCTCATTGAATGCCATGTGGGGTGCTTGCACAGTACGTGGGGAGAGTTAGGTGCCTCAAAGAGCAAAACCTGACTGCGCAAGGACCTGCTTGAACCAGCTAGCAGAGGCTATGAGCCTGGAAAAGGAAGTCACACAGGGAAGACCCCCCGGTCAAGAGCTGCTACCACACACACACGACCACAATGAGAATACATGAAATGTTAAACAGAGGTTGACCCATCTCCTTTCATACCTTCTTCACACTTGTTTTGGGGAGGGCACAGCCTGCTCATTCTCCTCAGGATACGGGCAATGGACAGGATTATTGCAGGCTGAACTACATGGGAGGAGGAGGAGTGGAGAGATTGTGGTGATGAAGGGGTGGCAGAACAGGACTGGTGAGCTTCCTGAAGCTCTTACCACAGCAAGCCCAAGAAAGGACCATCTCTTTTTGTAGAGGCATAGTCATGGGGTTTTCTTTGAGGAGTCCACTGTAAGATAAATCCTATGAGTGCTCCAAATCTTGGAGCAGCAGGGTTTCACACTTGTTCAAAAGGCAGACTTCTCCCAGCTAGAAGGGCACGGGCTTGTACTATCGGGGAAGAAATGAGGTCATGTCAACTCCACATCTGTTCCAGGTGTCGTGATTTTTTGAGAATATCAGGAACCCAGCAGATGAAGAGGAAGACATTGTACTGAGGAGATTTCCTCGCTGAGATACAGAGAATAACTTGTCATCATAGCTGCCCTTGAAGTTGGGTAATTCACAGCTGCACCTGAAGTTGGGTAATTCTCCCTTTGTCACAAAGCCACTTGTGCCTGCACTGAGCAGCCCAGAATTAAATAAAATCCCAGGCATATATTGCACTAGTCACCAGCTCCACTTGCCAAAAAGTCCCTATATGCGGGGGCAGCAATGACCCCCTCCAAAGAGCTTCTGTGCCCAGGGCGGAGAAGGCCTCCCAGTGTCAGTGAGCCCAGTCGCTGCTGAGAAGAACAGCTCGGAGGTGGGGGCCAGCCAGGGACGGGCCAGTCCTTCAGGGGGCTGGAGGGCAGTGAGGGATGAAGGACCTCACTGGCTTGGTTCCCCAGGCAGAGGAGCAGTCTCCATGATCACCACCCGTCAATGCTGGGCCCAGCTTTGCTCATCACCTCCTCCACCCCCGTGGGTGCCTCCCTCCATGTGAAACCCAATCCCAGGCCGTTCCTCTCAGCAGAGGCCAATTGCGACACAGGGCTCTATTGATGTATGTACGTAAAGGTAGCGACACCTGACAGTTTTACACGGCCATCTTCCCTGCATCAGTGTCACAGAATCAATCACAGAGAGGTTGAGGTCAGAAGGGACCTCTGGAGATCAGCTAGTCCAACCCCCCTGCCAAGCAGGGCCACCTAGAGCTTGTTGCACTGTATGTGCTCTCTTTTCTCAAATACAGTTGCTTTTCTTCCACACTCTCTGGACCTGGTCTGTATCTGCTTCATGGCTTAAAGCTTCCTGTTCACTCATCTCCTCACTCTTTCTGTTGCCTTCACTGTGGATTTGTTCCCTTTTCTTGCTGTCTTTGGCCCGCTGCTGTTTCTGTTTGCGGGACGTACCATTTCCCTGTAGTTTGGCTTGTTGCACAGCCCCACAAGTGATGCTTTGGTGGGCCTTCCTCAGAGCGTACATGTGCCAGAACAAAGCCTTGGCTGAGACCTCTGTGGGTGGCTGGGGGGTTAGTCACAGCAACAGCAGTGTGGACTCCAAAGTGAAACCATCAAGATGGGTCTGAAAAGTTGATTGGCCTCTTAACGTGTGATCATGAAGCACATCGCTTGCTCTGCACAGGTAACCAAACCGTTCACTAATGCTTCCCTCTTACTCACTGTATGAATTCCAGGTCCTCTCTTCCAGCACGCTAACAGCACAAGGTGGACCAAGTCCCAGCCCTGTGCTTCAGGCATGTTGGAGCAGACCCAGGCACCCACAAAACTGAGCGATAGTTGACGGGTTGTGTATTAAAAACATAACTCCTCTGTGTCGCTGTGAGGGTCCATGTCATCCCCCTCCTGCATGAGTCTCCACTGCCCTCCTGCCCCACGCTGCCCTATGCAATAGCCTTCCCACAGCCCCATGCGGCCCATCTGCCCCCCTTTTTTTGTGATGTTCCTCTCGTATCTCATCTGTCGGTGGATACAGGGTGCCCTCAAGCCCCTGCTGCAATAGCACTTGTTGCTTCTGCCTGCAGCTAGCTGTGGGCTTTGGCGCTGCAAATCACCCCTGCGGTGCATCCCATCACGTGCACACCTCTGGGCAGACACGGGGTTCGCTCCCTAAGAGTTGTAGTTGCCTGCTTTCCTCTTTCCTACCCAGCGTTATTTAGCTTTGCAGTGTTGTTTGTGGCTGGGATTCCTCCCGCAGCACGTCCTGCTCAAATCAAGGCTGCTGAGGGAGAGAGATTGTCAAGCTAAGTCCTGGAAGTTGCAGCATAAGCCAGATCTGCTGCCAAAGGGCGCTGCGGAGGAGCCTGAAGTTTTATTCTGTGCCAGGAGCATAGGTATTTGGAGTTTCCTTTTCTTTTTTTTTTTTTTTTGGTCACTTTCCAAAGGCAATCTCTGTCCAAACTAGTACTGTATGTATATTTTACTTCGTTCTCAGTCTGACGGCAAGGTGGAAGCCATCAGCATATTTGATCCACTTTTTAATTTTATGCAATTTGTAGGAAAAAATACAATCTTTTACAGCAGCACCGACTATCTGGCCAGAGGCTGCCAGCGTGAACTTGCACAACCGCGTGGCAGAAGCCGCGCGAACCCCTCCCCGCTTTCCGTGTGCCGCGGTCCGGCCCTGCCATCTCGTGGTCCTCCTCCTACTTGCAGGCAGACGCCAACCGAGTCTTGACAGCTCACAGAGCAATGCAATACGCTCGTGCAGCTTAATTTTTTTCCCCCATAGGTTTACCAAAGCAGCCTTAGTCACGGCCCTGGTGCACACATCATCAGGGACGAATAAGGGACTAAAGAGCAAGTGGGCATGTTTTCAGAGCCCCAGTAGACGCAAGCTCTGTGGGGCTCATGGCTGTCCAGATGGCTCCTTCCTCTATTCTAAGGACAGGTATCCCAATACATCTTCTTTGCAAAACCGGAATTCCATAGTCCCAGCTTGCTATTTTTCTGCCATCGAAGAGACCAGCTATGAGTGCTCTGGAGAAGACGAATGAAGAACAGGGAACATGTTTCAGTAGAAAGAGCTACCGAACCTCACAAATAATGTGTGATTCATGTGCAACTGCCTGCTTGCTATTATTGAAACACAACATTTAAGAGAGAGTATTGCTGTTGCTTGCAAGTTGGCATGGGAAAAGGTGAGGAAAAAAAAAAAATCTCTCCCCTGTGGCAAGAGGAGAGATCCCAACGCATGGTGGAGCTAGATGATGGCGTATGAGGAGTTTGGCCTCCATAGTCCAAGTACAAAGGTATTCCTGCAGAACAGGATTAGGGACTAGATTTCTGTTCTCAGATTCAGTCTTCCATGCTAATTTACTGCTTTATCCTGTTTTAGCTTGGGTTCTACATTTTTGTCTAGGTTATGGAACAGCATTGCTTAATGTCACCTAAAATACAGCAGTGAACTTGTCTATTGCCACTGGTGCTAAATATACCAAAGTTCATGGAGAGGGAGCCACAAATCCTGACTTCCTGTCCTCTCCCTTCAGTGAATCAGGAGTATCTCAGCCCTAGTGAAACAGTAAAATCTTCCTCAGAGCCACAGCACAAGAGGTCTTTGTGCATTCCCCTTGTATGAGCATGGGACGTGCTGTGGAGCAAAAGCAATGCGAAGAGGGGAGCTTGTGTCTATTTTTTTGCCAAGAAATGGGAAGCTCTGCTGAAACCCCCAATTTTAGCCCCTGCTTACGCTGTTACACACAAAGCACATGAATTCAATCATCTTTGTGCTAAAGCCCTACTCCTCCTCTGTAGGGACATACCTTTTACTCTAACACGGTATCCAAGTACATCAGGGGGGTTTAGACCCAAGGGCTGAGGCTTTTGCAGCTCATTTCTCACTCGGGATATAGGCAGGAGCATGTCTTAGCTCCAGATCAGCTGGCAAAGGAGTTGTCAGGCCAGAAGGCTTTTCTGTTTTTTGTTTGTTTGTTTGTTTGCTTTGTTTTGTTTTCCCAGCTGTGGCAGTTGGTCAGATGAGCGGTCATGTTCTCCTTGCAAACCTTGTGGCTCCTGCTCACCAAGTCACTTATGACACCTAGCCTTTGATTCATCACCACCTTCTCATTTTGGAACAAACCCTGGAAGCAAAGGGAGGAGACCCACGGGGCTGCCTGGCTACTCAGCTGTGGTGGCATAAGGCTGAAGAGGAGGCTGCTGGCTACCGAGTGCTTGGTTTTCCCAGAAGGAAGAGCTGAGGTGGAGCAGTGGGGTTGGAGGAAGAGGCACGGAGGCTGCCCAAGCCAAGCACAGGCAAGCCGAGGGGTGGCTGCGTGCAGGCAAGTCCCCATTCCGCCTGGGAAGATGGAGACCCATCTGGCACACTAGGTCTCAGGCTGAACAGCAAAAGGCAACCAGGCAAGGACAAGGGCAAAGCTTTGTAATGGTCCAGGGGACCCATGGAAGGACGGTAAAATGAGAGCAATCAATTAACAAGCTGCTGTGGCTTCAGGAAAGTGATTACAGACATACTAGTGTAATGAGCACATCTGATGCATAGAAGCTATTTAACCTTCAGCCTTGTGCCTTGTAAAGCACCTCTGGGGCTCTGGGTAAGGCTGTTAATTATTAGGGTCAACCTTAGCAGATGGAGGTGTCCTCAAGTATGGGTTGCTGTGATACATTCAGATAATTTCTCCATTATGTCAATAACTAATTTCCTAAATTGTTCAAGAATTGACAGATTAGAGTCCATTAACCAAGCCTTAACTCATGACTGCGGGAGCAGTTACAGTCCACGAGGGCTGAAAAACCCATTAATAGACCCTCAAGTACACATACATGTGTGTGTATAGATACATGCTGCATAACAGCTTGATATTAGCCATTAGTAAAACAAATAATCAATGCATATAAAAAGCCTAAGTAGACAATGACGGACACTGTCTTAAACAGAGCAAGCACAGTCTTCAGATGCTCAGATAGCAGAGGAGGATGTCAGTAATATTGAAGAAAGAAAGGTGTATTTAGAAATTGTAAATGAATAGATTCAGGATCAGACCAAAATGCCAATTACACTTCATACCAGAAGTGCATCATTTGTTTCTGCAGAAAAGTATTACATACAGTAAACATTTCATGGATTCAATAAGCTATGACTTGCTTGCACTTTTCATCCTTACTCTGCAAGACGAATCTCACTGCTCCTGTTAATACATGCCATATAACTTTTTGTACTTCAATGCAAGCATTTTTTCCAAGTGTGACCTACAAAGAACCAGTATATTTGGAAACTGCAAGATAGGAGATCCCATTGATTCACATAGAGGTTTTACTGTTTTGTCTTAAAGCCAAGCACGACTGGAAGAGCAACTGTCGTAAGCCGAGTGCTGCAAGGGGTGCAGGGCTGAAGGCTTTGATGGCCGAGCTGGCACGGTGGCTGCATACAACTCGAGGAGGAGAAGAGCACCGCGTGTGCCTAAGCTTACCTGCTTGACGCTCTCCTGGCTGACTGCCTGGAGTTAAATCAAAGGAGGCTGAGGAGAGATGGGTGAAAGGAGGCAATGAAACGATGGCAGCGATAAGGCCTAGTGATACCGGCGGTCCTTCAGGGGCTGGCGGGGAGCGAGTTCCTGGAGCAGACACCGCCAGCCCCCTGCCTGAAAGGTGAGAACCTGTTTTTCCAAGGCCGGCGATGAACAAGAGAAGATATCAAACCCTCTCCCAGCACAGATGAGAGGACCAGGTTGTGGGGATGTGGAAAGGAGGCATGAGCAGCCTTGTAAGGAGAGACTTTGCTAGAGCAATGGGTGTGCAACCAAAGCTAGGGCCCGATGGGCTGCGGGGAGATCTCAAGGCCTTGCCTAAGCTTTTGGAGAGGTGATGAGCGGGAAGCCCCAAGCACTGAGGCCTCCTGCGGGTTCAGCCCTCTCTCCCCGTTTGGCCAGTCATCCTGCTCCAAAGGGACGTTTCTTTCGGTTCTTTCCCCACAGACGCCCTTTACCAGACCTTTGCTTCCAAACCTCATCTCACCCGTGCCCCGAGGCTGTCACGGCCACAGCAGCACTGCTGTGCCCACGGGCAGAGGACAAGCGCCCGCGGGAGAGCGCAGGTGCACCACACGCCGGAGCCATCTCCCACCAAACCGGCCAGGCGGCTGTGACTGAAATTTAATTTGCCTGGTGTGTTCGGGGGACATTTTATTCAGCTTTTCCTACAATTTACTTGGCAAAGAGGCTCAACTGGCAGCTGCCTCGCTGAATGGGCTTTGCACCCAGTCTAACCTTCTCAATTCGCAATTTCCAGTGCTGGAAAACCTCTCTGTCTCGCTCTCAGAAGTTTCTATAGCAATCACTGCCATCCTATCTCAGCACTGAAAATGGTAAGCCATTCAGATTGTAATTTTGCTGGACAGTAATTGCTCCTCTCTCCATTGGCCTCTGAAATTTCACTTTTCATGAGATATCACCACAACTGGAGACTGGTCTTCTGCCTGTGTTTTCAACAAACTTTGTCCACCCGCACCCCAACTAACTTTGAATCTTGGCTAACAAGGAACTAGTGTTGGGTACATTGTCCCTCAGCTCCAGGACAGACCTTACGTGAGCAATGCTCTTAACAAGCCTGCAGGAAAAAAACTAACCGACCGACACGTCGTTTTATGACCTGAACGTTATCCATCACTGGAGGCAGAACAAACAAGTTACACAAGTGCGTTTGGCTTTACTAATTGTAAAAGAACAGAGGATACAAAGGAAGCTTTTTCTTCACATCAGTGAGCTTACTTTCCCTGGTTCATTTAACTTTAGCTTAAACAATCACTTGATCTTTTGTTGCGCGCTTCATCTTCCAGTGGCTGTGATCTCTCTTAATTACTGTGACATTAAAGAACTGTGCACTAAAAATATAGTAAGCAACAGAACTAAAGTGTTTGCTTTCTGCAATGAGAGGACATGCTAGAATTATACCACAGCTTTTGAAGGAATTGATCGACCGTTTCTTAAGCTCTTCTAATAATCTTTTCCTATACTTTTATGGCTATTGTTGCCTGCTGGAAAAATTAGCGTAAAGCTGAGTAAGGGGAATTGTGGATAAGTGTTTGTAATTTGGCTTTGGACTGACACAGTGTGATTGCACTGAAAGAATTCGAAATCTTTGCACTGGCAGCAGTACTTGAATCTGGGAATATAGGATTCGCATTGGAAAAGACTGGATTTTTATAACGATTTAAATGAACAATTTCAGCTAGAGAGTGGATTAACAGAGCCAACTAAACCCTTCACCCTGACAAAGAACTGGCGGGAGGACTATAGAAACTCATCCAAAATTTTACCAACATGAATGCAGAGTAATAGGTCAGTGAGAAGCATTTCTGTGTTTTAATGGCGCTCTTAGAATTCAATTGAATTTAAAACAAAAGTTGTTTTACAAATATGTGGAGAATGCAGAAGGCTGGAGAGGGATCAAGTGGCCTGCATCCTCCATCTGCTCTGTCCTCCCTCTGCTCTTGCACAAGGAACTGCCACTGCAAGTCCTTCTTCTCAGCAGACAGAAAGGAAAACACAGGCGTTGCCGTAGCCCAAGGGTCAGAAGCATCTTCCATTTTGCATGGACATGGATGCTCCCGCTTTTCAGCTGTTTCGTACCCTGCATTGACAGAAGCAGCACTGTGTTTCAGCAGAACCTCCACAAAAATAAAAGGTAACTACAGGAAATTCACTGAGAGGCTGTGTTACCACTGAACCTATAGCAGGATAAAGGGGATGGTATTGAGCATGTCTACATTGTCAATCTCTTTTTCTCTATAAACTAAAAAAAACCAAATAGCCACACATATTCTTGTGTGCAGAGGACTCCAGAGCAAAGGAGAGCAGCATTTGACCTGACGGGGTTGTCCCCAGTCACATTGCCACCTGGAGGTGGCAAAAGCACAGTGCTTGTAAAGAGAGGTCCTCAGGATTTGAGCCAGTTGGCTTGTTTCTGCCTCCGGCTGTTCACCTAGAACGTTAAGATGGGCAGAATGGAAGCAGGCAAAGGGACTGTTTTCACAGCCACCAGGAAACGCCAGGTAAGGGCAGCCCAGGCACTGTTGCCACAAAACATTTTGCTTAAGAAGCTTTTCTGGCAATGGGTGCCAAAGAGCAACAGAGATTTGTCTTTCCCGAGTACAAGGCAGCAGACAATGTTTAGACACACAAAATAATGCACACAGGGTGGAAACATTGTAAGGACCAGCATCTCACAGGATGCTGCCAAGTCAGGAGCGTGGCTGTTACTGGGGGCAGCTCAGTGCTGGAGGGCAGCTAAAGCAAGGTAAGAAACAAAATCCAGGAGTACGATGAACACGTGGCAGGTTGCTTGGCCTTAGGACAACGTCACTGAGAATCCCGCTGTGGTCTCTGACCCAGGACTGGTACAGTCTAACGTCCTCCCAGACCCCATATTTCATACACGCCAGAGCTCTCAATGCTCAAAGCCAACAGCAGGGCACTCCAAGCCCAGGGAAGCTGAGCCTCTGCAAACCTGTGCTCCTGCCCCAGAAACGAGGTTGCAGAACAACAATACAAAGATCAAGCATCCCAAGACCCGTATTGCTCTTCTCTGGCAAGAGATGGGCACATTTGCCATTGCTCATCTCTGAGAGGAAACTGATCAGAGAGATACAAGAGAAACACATTGGACAAAAAAAAAAAAACCTGCAAAGGCAGATAGGCTGCTTCTGTTCTTAAAATATTTTGGAAGGAGCAGCAAAGCTTGCAAAGGAACTTTCTTCAGAAAAAATTCTAATTGGACCCCAAAGTCTTACTACTGCAGGATGTTTGAGGGGGAAAAAAAAAAAAAAAAAGGTTCTTAAAGCATTTTAGAGAAGGATCTAATGTTTACATGAGTAACAAGGCAAGGATGCAGTCTCCTGCTTCATATACCTTGGTGAATCTTGGTCACAGCTTGATGTTCAAGATGACAATTCCTCCCTTTGGAAGAAATGGGGAGACTGAAGGTTTCCAGTAAAAGCTACAAAGGGGGAGGAAAGGTAGAGATTGCTCCGAAATTAAACCCCTCCTAAAGAAGTTTAAGTGCTGGTTTCCCAGTCCCGAACTGTAAAGTACTGTTGGCCATCTGTCAGGAAGAGCTGTTTGAGTACCTGCCCCTAGCACCCCCAGAGAAGCATCACATCGCAGCCTTGCTCTCCCATTCATGGTGCTAAGATGTGCTGCATGAGGCACCTGCACCAGGGCACGGCAGCGACCCTCGGGCCTCCTGACCCACCGGAGCGGGGACTTCTCCGCTCAGGTAAATGCTCACGGACATCTTCCCAGCAGCAGGAGGTCGGCCGCATCGCCTTCCTGCGGACAGAGGCGCTGCTGGCAGAGTCCTGCCAGCCCCACCGCAGCCCGTCAGCGGGAAGGACCTTCCCTACAAACCCCGAATGCACTTACCGCGAGCTGAGCCAAGCCTACGGCACTGGCCTGTGGTGCTACGGCTAACCGAGGCAGCCCGGTGCACAGAAACGGCCAGTGCTCCAGTCTGGTGTTGCCACCTGGAGACAGAGGCAAACATCTCACTGAAGAGTTAACACAACTCCTACCTTTTCAGAACAGGTACTGAAAAATAGCGTGAACAGTAAGTTAAATGCTTATAAAATCTGGATTTATTTGTTTTTTCTTTATTACAACATAAAATATTTTCAAATAACAGAAGGAGTTAACAGGGTTCAGTTTGTTATATATTAGACTCAAAATTATGTATTTTAAAAAATTCTCTGTATACATTAAAATGAAAATCCCAACAGAATTTCCAAAGCCATTGCGGTTCACAAGTACAGGAGCTAAGGTTGTAATGAATCATAAAGGAAATCTGTCATTACAGGTAGAAGAAACTACATGAATTGGTTAGGTTTTTAATCACATACCTCAGATTTTTTTTTTAAACAGGTGTGTTATACAAAAAAAATTACTCTGCAAAGAGGCACTTGGTGTTTAGCTGAAGGTATTAATTCTGTAACCCAAACAAGGAAACTAATCCACTTGGAGTAGTTAAATTATTTTTTTGCACTGTTTACATACTTTACTGAAGTATTTTCATCCCAGAGCCTCAGAAAGCATCTCAGAATATTAATGAGTTAAGCCTGGCAACACTCCAGTGCTAGCAAAGAAGAAAATAACACAATTCCCATTTTATCAATGAGGAAACTGAGGCACGGGGGTAATTCAGATCCAGACAATCACAGAAGGAAAACGCCTGGCTGGTGATCCTCCTAGGCAGGTCTTGATGGAGAGACTGCCCTTCCTCCTTGTTAGATGCCTGGTGACCACGCTGAGCACTGTTTGAAACCTCGTCATTTTGTTCATGTTTAAATTGCTGCAAAACCAGTGACATCTACCCAGCTGTGGTGTCATTATGATCACATTTACTCAGAAAAAGCCATTAATGTTTTTCCCTTTTAGATCACAATAATGACAACAGCAAGAAGTGCATCTTCAATTCCTGTGAAGACCCTTGGTAGGCTGTCTCATTATACCCAAACTACTGCAATTGTTCCCTCAATTTGTGCAAAGGTAAATACTGAAAACTAGTAGTTTAGAAAGACAGAATTGTGTTTTTTATTTAAAAAAAAGAGCTACTGCACAAGAATGTGAAGTGAAAACACAGCTTTCAAGATCAATTGTCTATATGGATAGAGTAACTATACTCAGAGACTGTAGTTTAAGTTGTTGGGCATTGGGAACAACTTCACCAATTCAGTATTTAAAACAAGTTAGCCAAGAGATTCTTAGCCAGATGTGGCCTTCATAAACCAACAAGAAACGCTTCACGAGGTCCATAATCACAGGGATTTTACTTTCTATGACAGCAAAATATCATACCACATCAATAAGGTTACTCAAAAAGATGTTTAAAAATAACTCAGTAATGTTTGCTGAATGACTAAAAGGTAAATAAAACACATTGCAGATCTGAGGTGACATGAATTTGCAAGTTAAGAAAAACCTAAAAAGCCCATACTTGAACTTGGGACAGAAGCATACAGCATAAATCCAGCAATTTTAAGGCCATTAAGGAGTGTGTGCAGTTTAATCACAAGCATTTCATGGTTTACATTTTGGCAGCTTAAACACCTTAATGTGGGAATAGAAAGCAAAGGACAGCTGCTGTCTCCCAGTAGCGAGGAGCAGGCCAGGCACAGGGGACGGGACTGCCGCAGCACAGAGCGCCTTGTGCAGGACATACCCAGTTCTGTCCATCGTCCTCAGTGACAGATCCCGGTCAGTGCCCAGCTGGAAGCTGTCTGGCCTCAGAAGAAGCCCTCCGACCCTAGATTTCCTATTGGAAAGAGGCTTTATGCATGCTACACAATTATAAGCAGCGCCATACAAGAAGCACATAGGGCCTCGCTTTCTTTAAGGAAATGGCTGCACAGAAGGGCGCTGCTTCTGTGGTTACTGTAGCGATCTCTGCCCCAGCACCCGGGCTGGCTGACAAATTGGTCCCATCAATCTCTCCTTGTGGTCCTGACCTCAAAGTGGCAATCCACACTCTCCAGTGCAACCACAAATACTGCAATGATTTAAGCAGCTTTTCCTGTTTTCAGTCTCTTTCAACCCCCAAACACCTCTGAAATGTTCCCCATTTCCTCTGCTTGATTGCTGCCAGCACCTACCAAAGAATCCCAGCAGAAAGCTTCCTGGCTGGCCAAGTCAAGACTGCCCTATGGCTTTATTCAGGAATATACTTTGGAAGCAGCGCTGGCTCTGGAAGCCTTGACTTCCCTCCCATGGTCTGACAGAGCTCACCTGCATCCCAGGAGGCTTTCAGTGATCCCACAGGCCTGCTGCATTAGAAGCTGTGCTTCCAAAAACTTGGAATATCCAAGTTTGCGATCAGTGCACAGAATGCAGAAAAGCCTTAAATACCACTAGGCAAAGCTGCACCAGTTGGAGCACAAGCACATGTGCCCGGGGGCTCCCGGGAGACCCTGGTTAAATGAGGTCAGTTGTCACCCACACAGACCGTGGGGAAACTTCACTTCCATGGCCCGAGAGTCTCCATGAGAACACAGAGCCTGCCAGAACTCCTGTCCCATGCATCCCAAACATCTCACCTCTATTTCTGCAAGATTTTGCATTTCCCCTATACCACACGATGGAGGAAGACATACAGGCTAAACACAAATAATGCAACTAAATATTCAAATAATAAAATATTCAAATAATGCAAATAAATATCTAGATGCAAGATGCTGTAGGGTATCTAGCACCACCTCCCATTTTCCCACAATAAATTCTGGTTCAGACAAGGCCAGAGGCATTTGAATGCTATTAGAAGAAAAAGTCAAGTCTAAGCTGAAACTTCAGGACAGTTATAGCCTAGCTTAGGCCAGGCTGATGAGTACAGACTGCCATGTATAAATATATAACCATACACACTTAAATTATATATATTAGTTTTATCTTTGTTTATGTGTAAATGAAGTACACATTTGTGTGTCTGTGTATGTACACATGAATCTCAATAGTCTCTCCATTGAGAAACCTAATAAAATCTCTGAAAACATACATCAATTCCTAAATGCAGTGCATTCTCATTGGATTTTTCATAAATATACATTAAAATTCTCCGTTGTTATTCCCAGAAGAGCAACTACATAGTTGCACAAATCATAAACTATAAACATAGGCTCTAAAAATCATTTGCAGAACAGGTATAGCCAGTACAAGTTACTTCCAGGGCAAATAGAAGTGGTCAGAACAGGAAACCAGACTTGAGCACATGACTCCCAAAGCATCTGTATTGCTGTAACATCCAAGTGCACAGGACCTCTCCATTCTCCCTACCAAAAAGTCCCTTTTAAAAGCTTTCTGTAATAGTGACGGGGGTTAGGATTTGGACAATTTAATCAGGCTTAGTAAAGGCAAAGATGAATATTTTTGGTAGTACATACAGTACAATAAAATGTCACAGTGCAAAATCCAAAAAAAACCCTCAAATTTGTGGATGATGTTTTATATATCACCTCCACAAGAAACTGGCACAATCATTTCAGCTAATCTGCGTAATATTTCTCTCTATTTGGTGTTTTAAAATGTGCTTTTAAATTTTTTTTTATAAAAATAGAGTACAAGCCAATACAAGCAGTACCATATTTTGTTTCAGTCAGATTAAAACCAAGAACGACAAAATAATTAGTTGTGTTTTTAACTACAAGAAAGCTTCCAACGAATGTGAGGATGGGTGACATGATTTTGGGAATCAGCTAATGCTCCATCTTTTTTTTTATAAAACACATTTGTATTGTAATACGATGAATTGCCTCAGTAGCACTGCGTACTGCTATCCTCAGGTCAGGGCAGATGTGCTAGTAGCAATGGAAGGTGCCACAGAGATGAAGCCTGAGAAAATTCAGGGTAGAAATATATCAGTAATGTGAATGCAGCACACCCAGCTTGCAAGAACCGGAAAATATAGGAAAAAGTATTAACTTGCACTTGTATGTTACCGTATACCCTGTCTTATGGTTTCTTTTACCATACATGATTACTTGGGTTTAATCCTGTGAGGTTTCAAGTACCTTCAAGCTCCTCCTCAGTCTTGTCTCTTGGATCAAACTGTTCGTTTTCAATTAACCAGACTGAGCAACAGTCTGATTACATGAAACTCGTCAAGTCTGAAAGTCAGCAGATGGCTACACCCAGGAAAAGAAAAAGGAAAAAAAACAGAATGCACTACAGAGTAGTTCTAGGATTCTAGGAGAGAGTTACAGAACATCAGGAGTTTCATAAAGAAAACATTTGATCTCTCTTTTGTGCAAATTGCATTATACGTGACAGACATAGTGCACGAACCACAAGGTGTCCTCTTCACGTAACATTATCAATCTACTGTGAACCCCGCATAGCCCATTGACTTTGTCTCTATACCAATTCTCCAGAAAAATTCTAATCCAGTTAAACTTCCTGAACATCAAAGTTATGTCTTACAGAAAAGAAAATGAAGGTAAAATTTCACATGTTCACATACTGGTGGTACAGAAAAGCAAGTCAGTCCTCATGTCCTAAGCATGAAAACCACTTGATGAAAGAAACATGGTCCAGATGATAAAGTGCAATTATTATTTCAGTTGTGCTAAAAAGCCTTCCAATTCTGTAGTTTTACTTCTTAGCATACTTTTTGGTGGTTTTATTCAACTTTTAATTACAACTGTTTTTTACTTCTGTCCCCATCTTTCCAATATTGTTCAGTCTGCATTTCTGTAAGCCGTGAGATAGTACGCTGAAATGCAAAGATTTCCTCTTCTCCTGTAAACATGGAGAGTCCTTTGGCAGAATCCTATATTAATACACAAAAACAGTACCACAAAACTGTGAGAAACATAGCTGTAACCGAAGTTCATCCTACCTAACTCTTTATCTCTTTATGATGAGTGCTTTAGAGACTTGGACAATAAAAGACAGCAGCATGGAACCAAGGGAAAATAAAATTAAGCCTCCTAAAATTAAATAAAAAACACCTATTTCAGCTAAGCAATCCTCTGAAAGAACACAGCAAAGTAATAATTTGGAGTTAAAACAACATGGTGACATACTACCTGTCTACTTCTATTTTTCTGTTAATTGTACAGTGATTGAGACAAATAATTTAAAAATTCATTAACAATAGATTATAGGGAAAAAGAAAAACAGAATATGCAACATGCAAAATTGTCTGAGGATTTGTTAGGCAGCCCTGTACAGTCTGCAAAGATGTAGAACAGATTATTTTTTATTTCTGTATTTTAAATGTTGGAGCTAAACTTAAATCAGTATTTTCATACATGATTAAACGGATATAATGATTAACAATCAAAATGACCCTAAAACTTATGCAAAACGGTTCTATATATTGCGATATTTTCTTTGCCTATGAATAACTAAGATAACATGCAATTATGAGCGAGACAGATAGACTGCAGAAAAAGCAGCAAATCACTGGTTAAATGTTTACTTGATTCCTCTTCCTAAAACGCTGCTGTAATTATGAGACCAAAACCAATTTTGTTACAAAAGGGAGACGATGCTAATATCATGTACCTGGCTCAAGTCCAAATCATCCATCAACACTCTGTTGTCCTCTAGCTCACCATTGTCATGTTCTACCAGGAACAAGCTCTGGAGAGGAGTCACTGCAGAACAAATAATGCGCACCTGAGAGAAAAAAAAACAGGCAACAATATTCAACACCTGTGCTTTATAGAAAAGGGACAAAACGCATGCTTTATGAAAAGCAAACTTCAAGTAGGATCTTGGGTTTTTTTTCCAGGTGTTTTTCCTTTCTCTCATTAATACTGCCGTTGAAGATTAACCTTATTTTGTCGTTTGGAATATTAACCTCATGGGATCTTCTTTTTTTTTTTTTAATAACACCCCAAGTAACTTTTACTCAGAGAACAGCACAACTGTGCTATTAAATGCTCAGAATATCTGCTATATGGGCAATGAATTCACAATCAAATTTACTTTGTAAAAATAACAGCTACAAAATATTAGTAAACAATGCCTTCTTCCCCCCCATGGTTAGGTACGTGCACTGCACACAGATTTCCATCTAAAGAACGCCTAAATTCAAAATATCCCAGAAGGCTGAGTTGTGCTGCTCTGCTTTCACCTAAGATACTCAAGTGCACATTGCTTGCTAATAACAATAAACATTGTTTTCATGCCTGCTGGGAGGACATACTATGCGCGGTGAGACACATTGCAGACTGCAATGAAGACAGACTGCAATGTTGTTACAGAAGGGGTCACTTGATGGCATCCGGGCAGAACGTTTGCATTTTGGACAGGTCTCCACAAACAGGCTCGCACAGACAGCAAGCACAAGGAATGTGGCTGACGTGACTGAGACTGCTCATACGCTCGGTTCAACACCTTGCTGGATCAGGGCCTTTCTGATCATCTTGCCAGGACATTCTTGAAAAAAAATCTCAATCGATATTTCCCGACTGCATAAATATTTAAGTGTATGCATATATAGTCACACGTAAGATATGAAACCCCACCTTTCATTACTTTAAAAAGATCATTTTAAACATGAACTTCTCTTTTTTCGTTGTTCTAATAATGCTCATTTTGCTTCCATGATTGAAACCTCCGTAAATCCAAGTGAAGTGCTGAATTTATCATTACTATTCCATTAGCAGTTCTGCAACCTAATGTAAAGCCTAAAGTGACCGTTTCCTTTAAAATTAATAATGTAACTGTGCTATTAACTCCTTAGTACCCTGTTCAGGAAGGCACTGACTCCTGCCCAACTATCCTTATTGAAGGGCAGATTGAAATAAGTTACTCTCAGTTCAGCTCCAGCACAGTTAGCAACACAATCTTTCATTATTAAAATGATGACAAGGCTTCTGTGTTTGTTTTTTTTTTTTGAGTTAGGAAAGAAATAACATCCCTATTCAAGAAAAGCAAATATGCTATGGCCCGTATTTCTGGTCATGCTGAATACTCACAAAAATCAAAAAAATACCTACTTACTTGCATTTACTGTAATGGGGCTTTTTTTTTTGTGAAACTGGAATGATGTTTCTTTGCAGTCTTTGCTGCTTATATTTTCCAGATTATTAATATAGAATTGGCTTGAGGTAACAGGCAGGTTTTAGGGCTCTCAGTATTATTCCTACACATACATGAAAGGCTTGGTTCTCACCTTATGCTCGTAGAAGGTATCAATAAGAGTAATGAAACGACGAGCTTGTGTCCTTTTTGCCATGGTAAGAAGCGGGATGTCGCGAACAAAGACTGTGTCAAAATGCTTTGATATTTCCAAATAGTCACTGGCCCCAAGAGGCTGAAACAAAACAAACCATGTGAAATGGAAACCCATGAGAGAACGATACATAAACGCTGGATCTTGAAATACCACAGTTACAGAAGAATGGGTGAAAAGTCCTGATCATATTCTTATTTTTGTTCCCTGATATCTTACTTTAGGAAAGCTTCAGTTTGCCCTCACTGACATAGGCAAATGTGTGCACTCACTCACACTGTCAGCTTTACCTGAACAGTGTTTGATTGTCAAAAATCTGGCTCTTCTGTACCCTGGCAGCATTATGACCTGACAACCTCAAACAAAACAGTCACTGTAAACCATAACACATAGAAGAAAAGAATAAATATGGTTAAGCTACACCAGCAACCTAAAGCATAAATAATTTGAACAGCTATTAGGCTGCTTTTCAGCAGCAAGATTTTCAAACGTATAGGTTAGCTACTAAATCCTAAGTACAGCTTCATTTGGTTCACCTATTAATAACTCAGACAAAAAAAATCTTATGCTTTACGTTCTGAACGCAACAGGAAACAGACAAGAAGACAATCTGTAGTAGTTCTTTTGTAACTCAGACCACCTGTAATGATGAAATAAAAAGCTTTAATAAAACTTTAGTTTCTATTTGTGTATCTAAACCATCAACAAAAGATATGGACAAATAGTGGTAACTCATTCAAGTACACATTCAAATACATGCATTTTAAATGACTTTCACTACATGGAAGGTCATTTTTTTTTTCTTTGGGATCTACCCTGTTAGTACCACAGCCAGTATTTTATCTTAGGCTATTAAGTCACTGTATTCAGGAAAAAAGCTTCATACTCCTGAAACCTGTCCCATTAGTTTTGCTTGTGTGAGTACTTCAGTATTTTGGACGCAACAACTCCTTAGAGTAAGATCAGCAGCATTTTGCACAATAATGTTACAACTCTCTTCCTAGCTAATGAAATGCACTGTCCCAACAGTACAATATGGTTATACAGCACTGCAATACTACTAATATCTTAGAAACGGGAAACAAAAAATATTTTATCTAACAAATTACAAGACTAATTTGCTGCAGGCCAAGGATAACTGCTTCACTAGAATCCTTCTTCAAGAAATTAAGGGCAATTATTAATGACTGTCCTTGACCAGGACCTTGGGTTGTATTTAGACGCAAGGATGAAAAACCCATAGAAATAGTCTTTGCGCAAGCAAAGGACAGGGAAGCCCTGATGGCATTCCAGAAATTCTGCTGGAGCCAAACAGGAACAAACTAGAGCTTCTCACCAGCTAACCCCACAGGCAGTCTGGTGAATCACTGTTTCACAACCATGCAACTTCCTTGTGACATCTGTGGAAAAGTATTATTACAAAAACTGTCAAGTATTTTTAGCAGTGTTTAAGAGCAATATATACCATATCCTCTCCTCAAAGTTATGTATACTGTTTATTTTCTCCCTCCATGTCAGCCTCCCTGGCATTATTATGGACAACTTAGCCAGAAAACAAGAAACTAATTATCACGAGGACCGTCAGCCACAGCTTTATGCGTCACCTCTGGAAAGTCTTAAGAGGACAAAGAGTAGCTAGACTTGTAATGTTTTGATGAAAGAAAGTACGAAAATGTTCAAGAAAGTCAAAGGAAGCAGTGGACGGAAACACTACAGAGGCAGCCCACTTAATATCTCACCATCAGATACAAGTCATGGGTAGCTGGACAACAATCATATCAAATGCAAATAAAGCAATGGAAACACTAAAAGCATAACACACTAGGATGCTGCTGGAGGTTTTAAGATTGGTGGCAAGCAAATGATTCAGGTAATGATAATTTTTATTCCACATTTAGGACTGAAATACTGTTAAGTCCAGAGGAAATCAAATATGCCTGTATGCTGAGCACCTGGAAGGGACAACAGCAATGATCTGACTGGACATGAGAAGGGAATGAAACTTTTCATGTCTCTTTTTAGGTAAGAAATTACAGACATCACTGCTGTTCAGGTTCTTCTTTCTTTTATCACATGATGAGCCTGAGCACTCTTCCACTGAAGCCCAAAACCCTGAGGAATTACTCTCTCTTGCCCCAAATGTGATGTATATTCTGCCCTAAACCATATGACTACACCCTCCTCATTTCACAAAGATAATCTCAAATATTAAAATCTGATTACAAGAAAGAAAGAAAAAAAAAGAAAGACTTCAAACTCTTGCAAAATCTTCACCAAGCTACACACCTTCATAAAATTAAAGTAAGAGTGTGGTGGGCACCTTGGTGGGTATCCAGACAGATGGAAACGGAAAACCTGGGGGGTTGGGAGGAAGGAAGAAGGTGGAGGACAAAAATAAGGCTAATGCATTTCAAATGTGAAGAAAGGAAGACAGTATACTACTATTTTTTTTTTTTTATACAGACATAAAAACACAGTGTATAGAGGGTTACAATATGCAACTTTATCACAGCCAAACAAGAATTCAATCTCTTCAGCAGTGCAAGAAGGCAATTCAAAATTCCTCTAATTAAAGACATAAAAGGCAGATCATCTTGAGTGTTTTAACAAGAATTTCTGAAACACCTACGCCAGCGCTAAGTGATAATATTCTGTAAATGTTGGAAGAAACGTGCCTTCAGAGACTCCCAAATCTTATGATCAGAAAGATCTGAGCCTAGCAGCCATGACTATTTTAACAGAATAAGTTTGTACCTCCCTGCCAAGATTCAAGCCTGGTGAGACACAACTGAAACTCCCAATCAGCCAGTCGGTTGTTACATATGGCTCAGCTGGCATCAGCTGCAGTTCTTTACACACTAGAGTTCTCAAACCCTCTACTTTTAGAGTTTAAAAAGACATAAACCTGGAGATGAAGACAAAGCTTTTAATCTTGTTCTCAACATGACTTGCTCTCATCTTGGACAAGTCCTTTAAAATTCTTTGTGCCTTATTCTACTTACTGTAAAAAGAAGGAACAACCACCAAACTTGCAAATGCTCTGGGGGCAGTTTAAAGTCCTTTTTGTACTCCCCTAACCTTACTATTAGCCTGATTTTCATGCTGCCTGCAATTGCTTACAAGCTTTTCTACCTCACCCACTATGCTAAAAGTGCTCCAAAAGCAGAAGACCATGATGCTGGGGCACCTGACAGCTTCTCTTACTCAGAGATGCTGAAGCCTCTCGTTCTTACTGCCCTGTTTGTTGCCCTTGCAAAGATAGCATGAGGCTGGCACAAGCACCCACGTACCAACTCTGTGCCACAAAGGAAACTGAGACAGAGAAAAATGGGTTCAAGGCCAGCTAACACCACTGCTAGAGATGATGGTTGTATATTCTACCTACAGAAGCTCCAACTAGGAACAGATTTCCACTATTACAGCAGCCAGCAGCCTGCCGCCCAAATTCCCAGTATTGCCCACAGGCCCTTCTGCTCATGTTGCAGCAAGGCACTCAGTGTTGGCTGGGTCCTGACTTCCAGCAATATAGGACAAGATGACAAGATTAGTGGCAAATGATTTCAGACACTTACCATTGCCCTCTGTGTAACTCTTCAGGGAAGAAGTTTATTTTATGAACCTCACTTAGTCACAGAAAGTATTCTGTTTTATTCAGTAGCATACAGGAAGGTATTACTTTCACTGAAGTTGCTAATGAAGGCAGAAATCCTCCTAATATTGACACATATACATGTAATCGCCTTACTAGAAGTTCAGCCAGATTAATCTGGTCCTCTGAACAGCAATCTAAAAATAACAGCTTAATTTGGTGTGTGTTTCTGGTACTGTCTGATCTTTTTTCTGTTTCACCACTTATTGATCACAACTGAACTGCAGAACTGTAACAAATTAATGTAACAATTGTCACTGACCATTTGTTACCAGGTTTTTCACCTGATGTGAATTTTTTTTTTTTTTTTTGCAAAAAAACATTAACAGATAAGAATCTTTCTTATGGTATTATTGTTCCTGCATGTGTATATAAGGTAAAATTGTTGTAGATTTTTGTCATTAACTCTGATGCCAGGAGTCAGTATTTTATAGGCATCGTACTAATGCAAAACGCATTAGCACTAACATGGGCTGCCCTCCTGACAAAGTGTTTACGCCACTTCAGCCTGCTTGACTGAGTTCTCACCTTCATTTGTGTTTGTTTCTCTGCCTACTTAATGCATTTCCAGCTACCATCATCTCAGTTCAAGTAGGATGTTTATTATGTGGAGCTCTCTGTGGACTGTTTTAAGAGTTAGTTGTCTTCTGTTTCTATTATATATTCCATTAATTAAAGTATAAAGCATCTTACTTTGTTGACTCATCAATAACAAAGCAGCTCATCTTCTAGAGATTGCTTGAAGAATACAAAACACTTTACATATGTTAGAAAAAGATATTTGATCTTAAGAGAAAATTTATGTTTTTTGATATTGGAAGATATTCCATGGCTAGTTCCAATAAAATACTGAAGAGTTGTGATTGACAATAACTATAATTTAGCGCAGAGACTCCAACACTCCAAAAATTCCTAAAAACAAAATATGGTTTAAGACTATATAATATTTACAACTTAGCCATTAAGCAACAACAAAAAATTATAAAGCTCTTTCTGTTGTTTCCTAAGGAGCCACACACTATCACTACTATGGCTGATAAAATAGAGCACCAAGGTAATACTTCAAGATCATGATTCAAGAAAGGAACAGAAAAACCTGGAGCATGATCTGCGACACATCTGCATGTTGAAGTTTAAATAAAAGCATAAGACATTCAGGGCACAGCTAACTTGGTGAAGAAATTTAAAGACACAGATGGCAGCGCATGTCTTTTGGAAAGTTTTGTAAGTTACAGGCAAAGAAGAGAAGTTCATTTGAAGCTCTATTAATAAACTGAGAATTTAATGAAGACGACAATTTCTTACCAAGTTTTACTGAAGGGGTCTTGTAGCCAAAAAAAAAAAAAAAGGCACATCACATCAGAGGGCATACTGAGGAAAGATTAAAATAACATGCAGTTTTGTTTTGGTGTTTCCTAACTCAGCATTATGAGTTAGCTTGCAACTTTAAATCATTATTTAAGTTGTTTGAATACAATTTGATAAGAGGCTATATAACCTGTTTGTAGAAATATTCACTGATTGATTCATTATTCTTTCTTTTAAAATATTCTTTAAAGTATGTTTTCAGAACTCTCGGGGGTAAGACACCAAAAATAAACAAATCAGTGATGCCTCCACTGTTAATATCACAAATGAAAGCTACATTGAAAAAACATTATTAAAACTGAAAAGTCAGACAGATATTAGCCAGTTGCCTGTGTGCTCTTAACTTAAATCTTTCATCTTTAATCTCTTGGATATATGATATAGTCTTGAATTGCATCAACTGATGCTTCCCCTCCCTTGCAGGACCTTTGACCCACCAGTATACAGAATAATGATTCTCACATAATGCACATTCATCAGTACATGTTTTGTCCTCTTCACTGGTGTGTCACAAGGTCTCATTTTTCATGGACTTTTCAAATGCTTGTGCAGAAGAAGAATTACGCATTTCTTCTTAGGCTTTTGTTACAATAACAACTAGGTACTTCACCTGTAGTAAGGAATTTATCTCCCAACTATCAAATGAATCAAGAAAGTGATGTTATCTGTACTGTACAAACAGGGGACAGAGAAGTTCAAGTTAAAAGCATATACAAGCTCTTGGTCCTAAACTAGGGACCTCTGAAATTTGATTCTCCAGGTTTCATGGATCACATCAGTTCAAAGAAGAACTCCCGCTGACTTCAGCTACAACCACAACAATTGCAGGTTAGGCCATAACAATTTGAGAATGCCCAGAATAAATGAAGATTACAATTAACAACAGTGAAAAGGGTTTTGTTTTTGTTTTTCTTATAAGAACAGTATCATGCACTAACTCTGGTGCAGACTACAACAGAAGTCAATTATGCAAAACGGCATTCAGCTTCCTTACTGAGCTTTTTTCCCCTTCGAGCTGCTCTCGCTCCCTATGCAGAAGACAAAGTATGGGCCCCTTCTTCTTTATGCAGTCTGAATCACCTCTAAGCTAGTTCATTCCTAAATGGAGCATCAGTTCTTGGGGAAAGCAGTGGAAGAAGTATGTGATTGTGCAGTTCAAATATCCCACAAGAATGACATATGCAGAAAGAGGAGCAAACTGAGATTACACGAGCATCAGTCATTCTGGAATTTCCTAACTGCATTTTGGTTTTGATAGCACCTTATCTGATACCTCTCTTCTACTTCCTTTGTGTAAGCTATTTTCCAGCTTTATTGACACCTACATGGATGATCAACAGAGCAGGAATTTAAGATCTATAAACCCTGGGGTAGAAAAAATCTTCTGGATCAAGTGCAGCCCCCTACTATCTCAGGTTACCTCATCATTGAATCCTTGTGAAAAATGATTTTGATTGATCTTACAGCAGAAGTTTTTTATAATCCCACCTCTCATAATGGAAAGTTGTTTCAGAACTTCGTTCTTGCTGAGTAGGAAGATGCTTATAACTTCCAGTTTTTTTGTATTCATAAACAATTTTATACTTTTGTATGACAGTGCTATCTATCAACTGAAACAGTGTTTTTTCTATTCTTGGTATTTATTTGGGGGTGAGCGATGTGGATGAGGTTCTTGCATTTCTCTTCCCCCACCCCTGTGGCCAGAACATGTACGCTGTTCTAGTCTAGACTCTCTCAGTACACCTTACCTGCACCTGTTCTGCTTGAGTTCATTTTTCTTGCATACAGATAAATACTCCTTTATTCACTGCCATTTGCTAATTTCCCTGCTTTAGCCCAATTGAGTTGAAATGTCAGCCTCACTAGAGCATGCTCCTGTTCATTTACCATTAGGCAGTTACTCCTGCTTTAGAAGAGCTGAACTACTAAGTAGCTACAGATAACCATGCTGAACCTACAAAAAGCGAGGTGTCTCAAAGACCTACCAGGCAGTCAGAGCTGGCTAGAGACTGGTGGAACAGCACAAGGCAAGTTCATCCCCCCGATCCTTCATTGGCACATTTACAGTTCCAACTCCAAAGTATGGCACTTGTCAATGAAAAGGTCACAAAAAATATTGGACGCTTAAAAAAAAAAAAGCAGGTATAATACAGAAGGCCATATGAAACAAGTACGTATATACATCAATATACATCAAAAGCGCGCCTGAAAGTAAGTTCCCCTTAAATAAGTTACTAGATGACAATTCAAGTGAACTTGCTTTTTTTTTTTTATATACATATACACATATTTTAAGTCTTCAAAAGAACCTAGAAACTACAGATATCAGGTTTATAGGTCAGCCTATTCATAGGTCTAGTTAAATACTGACAATTACTGTTAAGATTTCAAAACCATAGGCAACAAAGCTTTTAAACATTATCTACATTCAGGCATTTAAGAAACAAAGAATTGAATTAAAAAGTCAAACCCTTAAAACTACAACCAGCTTTAAAAATCTTGGTTTGGTGTATTCCTTGTGCTATAATGTATAGGACCTAAACCTCCAAAGTCTATGCAGCTTTCACTGATGGGAGTGCTTTCCAAAATTAAGCCCCGATACATGTTGAATAAGGTACAAAACTGAAATGAGGTTTGGCTAACAATATTACTACACTATAATAATTCCACCTGAAAAAAGTTTCTTGAATGTGTAAAATATACTCTTAATTTAGACAAGGCAACATATCTCTGGTGTAGAAACTGATTAAGTCCTTAAAGCAAATGTAGCTAATCCAAGACAGACACCCAGTGTACAGCCTAAGATGCAAAAAGCTCATTTCCTGCTGGGAATAAAACTAAGAATAAAATCAAACTAAGGAACACCATGATTCTGAAAAGTTAGTGAAAACAATGCTCACTTCTGAACAACTCCATGGTACATTTATTTAGAACTACACCTAACAATCCTACAATCCCAGAGAAAACACTAAGTTATACAGCAGACACATTTAGCAGTTCTTAATGAAGGCAATTCCCTCTAAATGATTCAGAATCATTAAACTGCCAATGCAGCTTGAACTGTGTCATCATGCAGGGGAGGCATTCAATTGACTAAAAGACAGACATTTGCATTCCCAAATCACTTGTTGCCTTTGCAAATTGCAACTTTTATTTATTTTTTAATACCTGGTTACAACTTCTTTCACTTTGAAGTGCAAGCTATTCAAGTTAGAAACTGGATCTTCCTCCTCATCTGTCCAGTGTGGCTACTGCAGCAGAACAACATTTGCCACCCCTCAGTTTTGTGTTAATCTACACTAACATTATATTTTGACAATTACAGAAAATCTAAGCAACTTCTAGACAAAAATAAAAAAATAATCATAGTAATACAGCCGTTTGCAACACAGATATTTAAATTCATTTTCTTAGCTTTGTTATGTGGTGGTATGTTTGCTAATGGTTAGTAACCCAAATTCCCTTGCTCTGTTTTCTGGCTCAGACAGAAAACATAACCTTATTTAAATTACTTTAAAAATTAAAAACCCTTGGAGTCAATACCAAAGCTTCATCTGGACCCATATATCTTCTAACAGTGGCCAGCAGCAGTTATCTAGGGTGAACATGGGAACAGGATATGCATATGGTAGTACTTTGTTGATGTATTTTCCCAGGTTCCAGTGACTTGTCATTAACAAACTTCCATGCATCTCTGTAATAACTTTTGGTATTTAACATTACTGTTCTTTAGTTTATGCATCCACAAAATCAGTTTTATAGATATATTTTCCTATCATATCAAGACATTATGTTCATTGGTACTTGACAGTTGGATGAAAGGATATAGTTAATTACTTAAAGAAAATCTTATAGGATCCATGAAACAGTTATTCAACCTTTGTAAAGGAAAGGCTAAAATGTGCTCGAGTACTTTAAAAAGTCAGTATTGGCAGCAGAGGGCAGTAGTTGCTATGCCCAAGTGAGAGGAAGACTTGGAAGACAATACTGGGAGCTAGACAGTATCTACTTACTCCCTTAGGACCTTGGAAAATTACAGTTAAGGTACACTGTTGTCTAAATTATTTATACCAGATCAAGAGTCAAGCCAAACTGTCACAGTTACTAGTTTTTAAACAAAACTTTAAAAGAAAAGTGAAGAAAGACGAGTGGCAAAGGGTGATTTTTCTAAGGCTTAATGAATACTGACCTTAATGTGTAAACACAGACATGAAACTTTACTCTGACAGAGTAGCAATTTGCACAAATTGATCGTTTATGATACTGAGATTTTAAAATCAAGTTAATATGTAAATTCTTTTTTTTTTTTAATAACTATTTTCACCTAAACTTTGTACATATAATCAACTGCTGAGAAAGGGATAAGGAAGAAGAAGTTTTTATGAACTCTGATGAATTCAAGTTACCAGATCTCATCCACTCCAAAGTCTTCTAGAATTTGTCAGTGACAATTATAAATTGTATTTCCCTGTCAAGAACCAGCTCCTTAGAATCCACTACCGTGGCAATCTTTTATTCACACGCTAACGCAGTGATGCACAGCACTTTCTAAAAATTAACTAATTATGTTTTACAACAGTCTGGCTACATCAGCAAATGTACACCTCATTGTACAGATGGAGAAATTCATGCACAGAAAGGCCACAAAGAATGACGGAAGTTAACGTTGGCATTAAAATTCAGGAACTCTACATCAGTATTCTGGTTGGTGCCTTTCCCAGCCTTCTTTGGCTAAATTTGTTCATTTTCTGGGGCCTTAGAAAAGATGGTATGATAACAAATGTTTCTGATAAAGAAAGAAAACAGTTCTAGAAGATCACACTGGAGAAGCATGTTTACAGGAATCCATTCTAACGAGTAGGTAACTACTTTCACCACAAATGCCACAACATGTCAACACTGCTACATAAAGCCTGGGTGTGTCAGAGACCTGAAAAAACACTTTTTATTTTGCTTTAAACCAAAAGAAATAGATCAATATTCTCTCATCCAACACTTTTAGTTTTCCACATGTTCACATAATCAGTAAAAAACAAACAAACAAAAAGTTAAGTGTATGGATTTGATCTTAACTGAATTAGCTAAAACTTGGAATTTTCCTCAACTAGGAAACTTATTTAAAAATTGATGCAAACGATGTAACAAGATACTTTCTATTGAGTCAACTGCATGTCACGTAAGCACTGCATACAATCTATTCTCTATATTTTACTTTTATAAAGATTAACGGGCAACTGTTAGTTTCCAATATCTTATGCATTGTTTTAGACAGAAATATCTCCTTAGATTGTTGACATGGAAAAGATTTATACTAACACATGAAACAAGAAAAGAAATATTATAATACTACAAGGGCACCAACTCTGCCTCCCAAAGTCTTCAGGTACTAATTACAAAAACAGCTATTTTGAAAATTCTGCTTTAAGCTAGGAGATGTTTCATGTACCATGAAGTTACCAATTGCCGATTTACTATTTTCATCTATTATGTACTGGCTGAAATTTCATGAATTCATGAGATACGATAAAGAAAAATGTTTTAATATTTCCCTTTAAAAAAGAATTTTGGTTTTATTTCAAAGGAAACATTACTGAATTTGAAATAGTTTTCTAGACTGTTCTGATGAAATGTCATGGTACCAAAGTTACTGTTTAAACAAGTAATCTTCTGACCAATTTCAAATGTATCTCCTTAACGCTACACCAACAAATGTAAACAGAGTTCTTAAGTCTGGACTTTTATCACTATGGACTGCACTGTAATGGAGTTATCCAAGGCCAGATCATAAGACATATTGTCACAATGACGTGAAAGCAGAGACATTTGTTTGATAAACCGTTTCTCCAATGTAACGAAAGCATCCGTCTTTTCACACTGACTCTTGGAAAACTCAAATTACAGTCTTCTTTCTGGAACCACTGAGGGTGGCCAAAGGAATCAATTCACCACGTCTTGACAACAATGTTGATCATTCATGCTACAATTACTATCAAGAACCACATGAGCACTGCTATATGCCAGTTTTGGAAGGTGTTACCTGGAGTTTTCTGAGAGTCTTCCATTATTGCAACAATCCAGTGTAATCACAAATAACTTCCCAAAGCAATTGATTGTCTTCATTACAGTCACTTATCCCTGTATCTTATGTTTTTGGAATTATGAACCAAATGTATCAGAGGAAATAAGTTTAACTAATTGCATGAACCAAATCCAATTATATGATATTTTGAGTTATGTCACAAGATGGTGACAATGTAAGCATTTTCACACAAAAGAATCTTGCATATTATATTTAGTAGATGAGGAAGATGCAAATTAAAAAGTCTAAACAGAGTTGATACCTACTTTCCATTATGAAACTAGTTTTTATCTTAGAACTTTCCCATTCTAAATGGATGCCTCAAACTGACTTAATATGAATATGCACCCGTATGGCTGAATGAATATTTATTTGTAAAAGTGTCAGTCACCTGACAGCAAGGCTATTACTTGCTCTCAAGTTAAACTTTCCTTTACTAGTGGCTTAATGAGGAGTTGTAGTGCTTCCATGGTGTGGACCAAGAATGTCAAATTTGGAAGAAAGGTTACTTTGGTAGCAGGGAAATGCCTTATACATGTCCAGTGAAACACCACTCAAACCCAAGGAAGTTACAAGCCTCAGAAAAATGCAGTCTGAAATCATTACACAGACTGATAGTAGATTAAATATTGTCCATCTCCCAAAAGCATGAGTAGGCTGAGTGCGGGCTATCCCCTTGGGATGGATTTGGCACATGCCCCGGCTAGCTGCTGAACTTGGTTCTACATGCACAGGGGCAGTGACAGCAGGCAACAGGCAGCGGGGACCCCAACTCCCTCATGTCTCTGGTTTCAGAAATTTTAAGACCAGAAGAGATCATGAGATCCTCCACTTCCCTGAATTTTAGAGACAGCTAGCCTAAGAGAACTACCATTTAGTTCAAACACCTCTTCCTAAAATGATACACAATTTTGAAACAAAACATAGTACGAGTAGGCTCTGCCTTTTCTTTCATTAGTTCAAATGTGTGAAAGTGTGCTTTTTCTCCGCCCCCCCCCCCTTTTTTTTTCTTTTCTAATCTGAATGTCTCTGTATTCTCTGGCTTTCATCATGCCTTCTTCTGCTAGATTTAGGAGCCCATTAATACCTCTATTCTTTTTTTCCTGCTAAGACACGTGCATGTTAGAAAATCATCTTCCAGTCCTCTTTTTGATAAGTTGAACAAATTGAACTGCAGATCTGTCATCTGAGGGCACAAATTCTCCAGCTAAACAATCTCTACGTTTTTCAACAGCCTCTTCAGGTTTTTCAGTGCCTTTTCTAAAATTCTGATGTCAGAACCGCATCTAACATTCTGCCATCAATCTCACTGAGGTGTTTCCAAAATTAAAATGATCTTTCTACTCTCCTGGCTATTTACCCCACCCATCCCAGATGAAATTAGGCCTAGATGCTCTAGCACTCGACTGCAAACTCATTTTGAGATCCTTTTCTGTTATAACACTTAAATCTATTCCAAGTTACTATGCCTAGGATGCAGTCTCCTCTTCCTGTAGGTATGACTCGTGTTCCCAACTTCTATATGTAAAACTGTGTTTGCTTAGATTAAAAATAAATAAAAGCCAAAACAAAAGCTATCTCCCCCCGCCTCCCTAGTCCCCCAAACCTAAATTCCGCTGAGAAATAAATTGTTGCACATGGCATCCCCAATTTCATTGCTTTCCCCCATACACACATGCACACAATGCTTGGTATTTACAGCAAATTTGTATTAGCACTTGTTACATTCAAAATGCTTGGGGAGGGGGGAAACAGTTGTACTGGGCTTGATATAAAAATGTGCTCGTTAGGAATGCTACATTCAGACACAATCCTTCAGTAATTGTTATTTTTATATATTAGTTAAACTAACTTCTCAGCCCATTTAACACACAATTTCCAACACTGCATAATGCCAATTTCTTGGTAAGAAAAGCATGTACAAAAGTCAAGTTTTTCTGCAAAATCAGGGAGACTGATTTCATTTCATTTCCATTCTTTAATTATCTACTGTACAAATCCAGAACTAGCTTTTCCAGTACTGTTTCTAGACTAAAACCTGACTGATAGCCTGCAGTTATACAGGTCCTGCTTGTGGTTTTTGCTTGGTTGTTTTTTAATATTGGCACACAGTAGCACTCTAAGTGCTGTGGAATTTCTCTTGCACTCCAGCGTTGACTTAAAATAACAAGCTAGCCAGAGATCTCAGCCTAGTTTTCCAGGACTCCAATGATTTGAAATATATTTGCAGACTATTTTTAACATACTCTCTAATTATTAGCAGATTGAAAGTTATTTTACTATCCTTTAGTGAAACAAATGTTTTACTCTGCTTCCTCTAGAATCAAGTATTTCTCAAAACAACTTTTCCTTTTTCCACATCATTATTACGAGTTCAGACACCTCCACTAAGAATAAACCAGTAATGTTCAGATAACATAAACCATATCCAAACTCCCGTTTTAGTTAACAAATAAAATAAAATAAATCTCATAGCTGAGCAGCCATATTTGTCCATGACTTTTAGTTTCTCTTTAATTTTCCTGTACTTCTTAACTACTTGCTGTTCATTCCGTATTATTTGGTTTTGTCTTGACGGTGACACAGGACATATTTTTATCATCTTTCTCTTCAAGACGTCTTTCTTGTTTTATTTTTTTGTTTGTTTTTAAATTTGCCTTTTCAGTTAGTTTTGGTCATACTTTCCTTTTGCTTTTTAAAATTACTTTTCCTGAATGGTCAAATATGTCATTTTACTGTTTGGAAGTATCTTTTGGTTACACTGAATGTGAGAAAATTATGTAGATTGTCCCTATACAACACAAATTTCTAGATATACTAATCACTATAAGCTACCATAAAGCTGCTCAAACCAAAATGACCTTGTACTGGATGCAGTATGTTTTACACTAGAAAATTATCATTTGCAATTTTCAGGCTAATTACATTTCACCATTTTCTGCATTTCATCTATAGCATAAGCTTCCCGTACAACCATATTTTTTTCTTTAAATGCTTTTTATAGCCAAGTGCTCAAGAAGTAATGCACCTTGTTCTCTGTTTACATCAGACCCGTGTCAGTACTACCCTCTTAGGTTTGTTAATTAGCACACTGATTGATATGTATTCAAGATCCTTGTATTAATTAACTTTAAGGTAGGTACCAGTGTCTTTAACGTTGCATACTGCTCTCCACCTCTTTCAGCCACTCTATCCTTAAGCAGGCTGTAAGCACTGATTTCACATTCCTATTTTATGAATTGTCCCAAGAGGTTTCAATAATAGCAATTAAACCTCATTTTTCCCCATTAACGAGAATTTTCTGGTTATCTTGCTTATCAGTTGGTCTTATCACTGATACAAAACCAACTGCAAATCTTGTTTTCAATTATGTTGTCAAATGTTTAATTGGCTCCTAATACACCAACTTTAAATGGCATTTATCTACCTAGGACACTTTGTTTGGGCTGTCAGCTCAGTACTGTCCAGGTTGCTACCAGCTCCAGCCAGGAAGATTCCTCACCCTGTGTCTGTTCACACAACTTGCCTTCCCATGGGACTTTGTCCTGCTGCCCTGCACAAAGAAGCCTGCAGATTCACACTAGCTGAAGCCAACAAATTCCCCTCCAGCAATTTTTTTTTTTTTTTGTGGATCTTCCTTTTCATTATGTCTTTGTTAACCTCCCAATTTCTTTTTTCTTAATAGCTGCGCTCATGTTGCTTATCCACTCATCTACCATTCGCAACCACAAGCAGTATCAAATACCTTATAGCTATGTCTCCTAAATCTTTCTCCTTAATCACTCCAAAAATGGTTTCATGTATTACCCAGCTTACTTGAACATATACAAACGAATTTCTACGTCCTGTCATGGTGAACGTCTCCCAACTTCAAGTTTTTTTGGGGGGGCTATGGATCATCAGTGTACTCTCCTGGATTCTACCTATTTTTCCTTTTCTTCTATGGCATCACTGGGAATGACTTGCCATTTTGATTGTCAAAAAAAGATACTGCATTGATCAATTTTTCCACCAAAGAATTGGAAGATTTCATGAAAAAGGAACACGCCTTCATGGTTTGACAAATGAATTTTTCTTTTGCCTTTTAACAAACGGGGCAAACGGAGCAACAGGGAGGAAACAGCAGTTAAATCAAAATTTCTCACAAACTTTTATCAGTTCTTGCAATTTTCCAGATTTCTAATCTGATGGGTTTGATTCACTGACAGGCTAAGCTTTTGAACGCAGCTTAAGCCAACCAGAATTTCTTATTATTGCTATAAAGTGCTATAAAAGTTTACATTCATTAAAAAAAAAAAAAAAAGATTAGAGGCAACTGAAGCCACTCACCCAAATTCAATGGACGATTCTGAAGTTCATGACTTCAATTCTCTATCCATGAAGTAATCAAAGTGATATCACCTTACCAATACTCTAATGCAATATTTAAAGGTACATCAGTGATCCCAAGAGAAATATGGCAAGACAAATAATTGTATATAACAATTGAAGGGATAAATGAATAGAGGCATATGCAAAGAAAATAAGGCATAGTCCCAATGACTGAAGAAGCTGTTAAAACAAAGCATTTATTGTCTGCTGTGTGGTTTTAGTTTTAACAAGGTGATAATTACATTAGAGACTACCATAACACATCCGCAGAAGGTTTCTGGAATTCAGAGAGCATGACTTCCAACATAATAACAATATTGTTAAATGATTTTTAGTGTTTTGTAAGGATTGTCTGGCTCTGAGAGCAAACCAAGGACCTTAGCTCCGTTAGACCAAGTTGTTCTGAACCCCTGATGATGATTCATCAACCTTCAGATCCAAAGTACCAGCTGCTGCCATCTCCTTAGAAACAAGTTATCATCCCATTGAAGTACCAGGAAGCATATATTGGGCTAAATAATTTTACAAGTGTTTGGTGACAGCATAGCCACCATAGCCTTTTTCGGATTCATTAAGAGGCATAACGAAGAAGTCTCAGAACTTGTAGTGAAAAGTATACTATTCTACCCATGGCATATGCCCATTCTCGCAAATGGCTAACTGGTTTTCATCTGAAACGGAAAAGCAGCAAAGCCCAAAACCTACAGTCTGAAACACAATTATTTGAACAGAAATTTCACTGGTTATCATCTTAGTAGCTACAAGGAAGTGAAAACAATGCTATAATTAAAGGACTGGTCAACATCCTGAACAAAAGGTGCTATCAGCCCAGTTTAGAGTTGTGATCACATAAAAATAACTTCAGGTGTCAGTAGGGAGGTCACTGCAGTAAGACTCCTGGGGGAGTCTAACAGAATTTGACAGTATTTAGAGAAATCTGGCAAATTTTCGAGAAAGCCTGGGACTAAACAGCCCTCATACAGCTAGTCACAACTAAGGCATGGAACAACAGATTGGAACAGCAGCACAGCATTACTCTAGTGGTGTCAGGATTACTACTCTTTTGCTCAAGTATCAACTTAAATCCCAAATTTTAAAAACAGTATTTGAATGCTTTTTACATATGAATAGGTTGCGACTACAAATATTCCAACAATGCTAACCCAGGCACAAATTCTATTGGGATTTTTGAAATCTGTGATATAGAAGAAAATGATTACTGTTCTCTTTGGGAGTTCATTTTTTTCTTTTAAATTCAAAATCTTTATGCAAGTTAAAAAAGCCCTTTTAATTCAGTAAGACTTGGAAAAATAGCAAGTTTGTTTCTTTTTTTTTAAACTGTGAAAAGTCTGAGCATTAACTGATCTAGATTTGACTGGGTACTCACTCTGTCACACAGCTCTTCAAACGTGAAGTCTGCAATGGTTCCACATGCTTTATTCAGCCTCAGCTCTCTGCCTTGCACTTTTAGAATCCTTGGTCTAGTTACTATGGGAACATGAACAAAGACTCAATCTTCTCTGGATAATTACTATAAAATTCATCTCTTACAGATAGGAAATGCATAGCTTGATGAATAATAGCACATGATTCAACACATAAATTAGACAAAATGCTGATACAATGACTGCCACTTGAGTGTGGCATCAACCCATATACAGCAATGGAACTTATTAATTGGTCAGTGGAGATTGGGCATTGTGTTCTAAATGTATTCTCTTTCAAGAGAAATTAACTTACGTACAATCATTTTGTTTCTGAGCCAGCTCATCAAACAACTTATCCATGACAGCCTCCACATCAGCTTCACTTGTGCTACAGTGAAAAGAATAATAGAATATGAAATTAATAACACTTGAAGCCAACATCAAACAGCTGCCTGAGCCTGCTTAGCTTTTTGCCCATAAAAAAGAGAACAGGATGTTATGCTCTAAATACAAACATTAGATTTAGAATACACTTAAAAGTAGAGAATATTAACTCTCAGGTAGATGATTCTGCCTTATTTGCATACACTGAAAGACTTCTGTGTTTTGAGCCGTTTCCAGTAATGAGGCAATACAGGCAGAGCAGATCCATTAACACTATGTGTACACAATGAGAAAAAAGGCTTCTGGCTCTATCTTGCATGCAAAATAAGAGCAAATAGACAAGGCAAGGCAGTCAAGCACCTAAAGAAGTATCCTTTGAAATTTCTGAGGGGACTTTGTGAATTAGATATTGGAGCAGTTTTGTAAAGGGGAAAAAAAAAAGAAAAGAACAGAAACAAAACAAAACAAAAAAAACCCATCAAGTCAACTGATTGTATTGATTGAATTATAAACTGCTTGTAAAATTAAACTGAGATTCAAAATGCCAGCATCAGTAATTTTATCAGTTTTATTTTTTTCCCCTACACCACAAAATACTATTTAGGAAAAGATCAGCCACAGACTATGAAAATGTAAAATATCTGTGCTCACAGCTGAAGTTTATATTCAACTCCTAGTACCACAAGAATTATAAATCAGTCCAATCAGAATATTTTTTGTCACGGTGGTTTACAGGGCCAACCTCTTTGTGTCTTTCATTCTTAAAGAAGATAGATAATATTTTTAGCTGAGTTCAAAAGTTGAGAATAGCAAATTAAAGCTAAGATACGCAATAAGCTAGAACTCAGATATATAATGCTTCACTGAAGTTTGTATAATGTTATTTGGTGTGAATAGCCTACCTTTATAGATCATGTATGCAATCAAGTTATATTGCTTCACAGAGCTCTAGACCTCCTCTAAATGACAAGTGACGATAAGCATGTTGCTTAATTATTTTCCTCTTCATTAGGTCTTAAGCACCTTAAAAATGTTAACAGCAGAACTGAAATAACTACTTTTTAGCTCAAGATTAGTCATAGCAAACCTTGTAGATGCAAAGAATTTGGGGAAAAAAAAAAAACAAACTTCTGTAAATGCCATTTGAAACCCTTGAAAAACCTTTTCTGAGTAGGAGGTTGCATTAGATAAAATACCTTCCAAAAATTAGGTCTCTTAGCACCGGTATTTCAGTGCTGCTTTCCTCTGAAAAAATAAAAAATGAGAGAGGAAAAAGAACAGACAAACCCAGAAGAAAAGCCATAAAAGGGGGAAAGAGTGCATATGTATATCAGAGAGCATGCACCTGCGTATGCATGTACCTATCAAAAAGTTTGATGTAAAGGCTACAAGAAGAAACAGACAAGTATGATGCCAAGGTAGATATTTGCACCTAATTGACAGGAAAGTTTGTTTTGAAAATAGACACCTGAGACACAGATCAAGGAAGCTGCTTTGATCAGGAATCTTGTAATTACGTTACAATGATTGCTTCCAGATGAGTATGAAACAGCTTTAAGCAACCCTTAGATGCAACCCGCATTTTAAACAAAGAAAAGACTACACAGATCATGAAGCAACATGAAGATTTAAAAAAAGTGATGACGATACTGTAACTGTTAGTAGTGGAATGTACACATATCGAACAAGAAGATTTTCAGGGGCAAGACAGCAAAATAAATATAAAAAATCTGAAACAAAACATTACCTAGTACCTAATAAAACAAAACCAAAAAACACTAAGCCAGTTCTGTAGGGCTGAAAGCTCCAACAAACAAGTCTGAATAGAAAAATGAATGCGATTCCCTCAGAGAAAGAACGGGCAATTATTTCCATTGGCAGCTACAGGATTTTCCTTATATTTTTACTGCTTTCTTATGAACTACGTAATGAGTTATAGAGGTAACCAACATCCTTCCAGTGACAGAAGGTGTATCAAGTGAATGGCAATGATTGGTAATAATTCTGTCCATGTTTCACAGCAGAACAATATGAAATACTCGGGCTGCGTACTGCTCCTGGGGCTTATTCACACATTCCTTCTCCTCTGAGAGCCAACGTCACAGCTGCCGTATTTAGCCTGTTACCTGCTAGAAACCACATATGGGGTCTTCCATTTCTTTGCAGTATGGAGAGTGAAGAAAAAAAATATAGTGAAGGATCTCCACAACAGAAGGCCATGGAGTGAACCAGGCACACTACGCAGAGCCTGAAGCAAGGACAACTATGCAGACATTGGAGGAAGAGCCACAGTGCCCGATTCCGAGATAACAGTGGCTACTTCAAACAGTATTTTTAAGCAGACATCACAAAACTTAAAGAAACTGGAACCACACAAGAATACAGAACAAGAGTTCTTTCTCGACTTTGCTTGCAGATACAGAACCTGCATTTGAGCTGTATTTTCCATATATCAGATGTTGCCATTTCCTCCCAGAATTAGCTACAGCTGAGTTGGTACCTTCCCACATGCAAACAAGTAACAGTGGTACTTGTCAGGCCCTAACAATCTTAGTAGGGAAGGAAAACATTCAAATACAGGTTTTGAATAAAGTGAGGGAAGAAATCTGGCATTTGACTTCCATTATTTTATGATACACTTTTTCCAGAAACAATTTACCTGCTGCAGTTCTACTAAGCAGTACTCCTCCTTCCAGATGAAAAGCACAATTTCTAATTTCATTGTAAATAATAGGGGCATACTTCATTTCAAATGTCCATGACATAGACAAAAATACTGCATCTTTCTTAATGCAAACATGATTTTAAATCGATATTGTACATTGGCTTGAAAGATACCATGATTATAGATGGCATTGTAAGCTATTGTCTGCCTTGCTCAACTTGTCACTGATTAAATAATATTATAACTGAAGAGCAAGTATGAGATAGAAAAATGCATGCAATGCAAAGGTTTCAAAGTACTTTTTAAAAAAGAGAGAGGATGTTGCTATTTGGGAGATATATGCTGCTATCATTAGCACAACTGTGAATGTATTCTTTAAATACATTTATTTGCAAATATAGAATAAAGTGCTAAAGAAATTTTGGCACGATAAACAGAAACAATGTCAAAATAGGAGTGTTTTTTTTTTCTTTTCTTTTTTTTTTTTTTAAATCCACAGCACTGGAAACACCCAACATTAAATGAATCCTTGTCATTGGATTTCTATAAATACTTAATTACTTAAATACAATAAGGATGTTCTTCTATTATAAGAGAATTGTGCAATCTCTTACAAGAGGATATTCATTACTTTCTAACCATCTGTCACTTCAGTTCTCCAAACACCACACCTCCCCAAAAAATCTAATTAGTTTTTATTCAGTCACACATTATAAATGATGCTAGTGTGGATACTGAAAATGTAGTTTAATGAAGTTAATATCAAGGCATAATGGAAGGCGGTTTGCTGAACAAAATGGACCAGAAGGCAAAGAAAGGAAAAGTCACACCCTGCTAATTCTACTACACATTTTTCATTTCCCATTGACTAGGAAATTATTGGCTAATAAGGATAAAGAGGGCAAATACCATATCATAGATCAACTTACAGGTAGTAAAGTTTTCCAGCAGCAGGAAGCACTCGTTTCCTGTAGTCTATTCCAGAATCAAGCTGGACTGTGCTGCAGTATTTCTACAGAGACAAAAACAAAAAAAAAAAACAGAAATAGCTTTCCTCAAGCCAAAGCTATATTTATTATTGTCTGCAATGGAGAGAAGCACACTGCTGTGATAAGCTATCAGCATGAACATCACCTACAAAACAGATTCAAGACCACAAAATTGAAGTCTCCTTTACAGTTATTGAAGCAAAGAAATAAGCTGGAAATTATTCACATATTCAAAACAAAAAAGTGACTATTTCCACAAGTCCATCAGCTACAAAATTAATATAGATTGGAAGTACAGTGAATGAAATAAGAGCGGTCATTACTCATTCTCTCTGGGTAGTGCTGTGTTGGGGGGGGTCGGAGCAGGAATTAGAAATAATTATTTTGACATTAAAAAATACAAATTTAGAAATAGAAAAATAGGAGCAATAAATGTTTAACAACCAAATTCTAGCAACACAGATGACTGAAACTACTACTTTTTCAGCTAAAAATAGTTTTTATCTTTTCCTTCTACTAAGAAGATTACAAAATTTATGAGTCAAACATCAAATATGTGAACCATGCCAAATCTTGCTACAAAATGGACTGAAGCATAAAGGGGAAATCAATGAAGCTATCAAAAAGGTTTTGTTCCGTTTTTGTAATGTTTGAATTGATTCAAAAAAGGAACTTTTTTAGAAAACAAAACAACAAAATCTATATGTTTCTGAGTATGATATAGATGCCCGTGCATAGTCACAATAATTGCTTCCACTAGAAAACTGAAAACCAGCTGTACTGAAGGGTGGTGGTGGTTTTTTTTGTTGTTTGTTTGTTTGTTTGTTTGTTTTCAAGGCCTTGAGGTGGAGAGCAAAATTCTCACTAACCCCAGTGGGATCAAGATTTTACACCCCCTAGCAAAGGGAATGTCTCTGTTTATCTGTTATTGCCAACATACACAACTTCTGGCTGTTTTATAACCACAAGCAAAAGAAGCTATTAAAGAAAGGGAAGAAAAGTTTTAATATTTTAGAAAATACACCTCTATCAACAATTAATTAAAGCAATACAAGTTTTGTTGTTCTTTTTTTTTTGTAGGTAATTCAACATTATTAGAGTTCTTTGAGTTCAAGGTCTTTGAATTATTAGATTGGATTGCTAGAATTCACTAAATTATTCTGCATCTTCACTGCACTATGAACTACTAGTTTATTTTTAATACTCTCATTAGGCATTTCATATTCTGTGTCGAAGTTTTTAAAGCCTCCTTGAGGCCATTCAGATATCAAGATTGGACATGTCAAATCTCATTTATAGCAACTACACTGCAGAAAAAAACGTTTAAATTTTAGAAGAAATATCATCAGTGACTTAAGGAACAATGGCCCTTTTGAAAAAATGTATTGCGTAGGACTTATTGATAACAAATATCTGCAGGAATAACTGCAATGATTCATTGCACTAATTTTTTTTGCCCTTGACTATTCCTGAAGATTCTATACTTATTTTAAACCTCCAACATGTCTGCAGAGATATACAACGAAAGAATGACGAAAAAATCATCCTGAAAGCACAGAATCCCAGGAAAATCCATGTATTTTTAATTCTGGCAAGTGAAAAAGCCACGATCATCAAATCATTATGTTGGGCTAAGGCTACTGCAAACACAATAGCATTGGTGCTACAGTATTATTACAGCCTATTCTGTTTCTTTTGGTGAAAGCTTAGAAAGGAAAAGAGTAAAGGAGCAGAAGAAAAAAGTTCCAGAGGTGTGTCATAACATGCACAAGGAAGGGAGGATGTTTGTGTTTTTCTTCAGCATCAGTCTGGAAGTCAAGGCTAGAAGGAAGATTGTTGAAATTTCACAGCAAAGCTGGTGCACTTAACTTTTCCTTGCCTGGCGGTGACACTGGGCATCTTTCTGCCTAATGCTTTATTTTTCCCAAGTAGTAGATTAGCTTAAGTACAATTTTCTTCATGTTAGCAGGAATTAAATACTACTATAGGATGTATGGATGTTGGAGATTAAATATTTAGATTAACTTTAGATACTCTGATATTTAGGAATGCTGTTTAACACTTTTTTTTTTTCATGGAAACAACAGATAGCAAAACTTGCATGAATTCAGCCTCATCTCTGGCCTTCAAGACAGGTTTTCAAACTGTACCACTCCTTCAGGGTGTTGTGCTGCATACAGAGTGAGGAGTGAACACAGAACTACATATACTTAAGAGCGTGGCATGATTTCAGTATGCCTGAAAGAAAAAAAGTGCACCTGAAGCACCGTAATTGGTGTAAATTTATTGTGCTGATATTTACAGTGGTGCTTGCGGCTCAGTTGCTAATGACTGCTGCGTAAAACAGACATTCTGCACGCTCGAATACAGACTGACAGTGGGAAAAGCTACGCAGGTCACTGAGGCTTGCTGAAATACGTATCAGCACTTGGTGCTACAATATATTTTAGTCTACTTGCATTCTGCTTCCAGACTTCACAATCCTCAAATGCAATCACAGCCTTTTATGACTCATGAGGTAACACACAGTGAATGAGCTTTGGAGGTGAGAACTGTAGATGTAAATATTATTGATATAGCTCTGAAGTAGATGCATTTCTTCCGTCTTCCTTCCCTTTTCTCATTATTCAAAATAATTAGTATTATTAACATTCAGGAAAAATCACTATCATTACTGACACTAGTTAAGAAGAGCTTGTGTGCTCAAAAGATTATTATGATTTTGGCCTGTATTTTAAGCTACGAACAGTTGCCTAAATGAAATATGGTACTTTTTCCTATAAACCTTGTAGCACGTTTTTGTAGGCATATAATTGATTCTAATGTGATGTAATATTACATACGTTATTTGGAAAGTAGCTGTTAGATATTCTGGGCTATAGTACCTTTCATCCAGAAAAGCAACAGCAGCATCCAGTTCAGAGATATATAAAACACAGTTATTACAGTCCTATTAATTTTTTGCTTCCTTAGGAGGCCAAGTGAACTTAACAAAACATAAACAAGATGGAAAAACACCATTCTGATATGCAACAGTCTTCTGTAACACATGATATAAACATAGATGTAGGGGGCAGTTAACTGGAACTTTTTTTTTAAGAATTGAAAACATTTCGCATTTTACTGTCTTACTCTTTGTATAGTCTTAATTTTTTTTTTTTTTAAGAGGTGCTAGTTGTAATTCTGTCCTACCTTTCAAATACGGTTTTGTCTTCCATTTTTCAAACTAGCATTCTCTTTCAAATTCTGCTTTATATTTTACTCTGAATCTTTAGCATAATTTCTACTTGTTACTGTCTCCAGAACCACTGACTCGGAGCTCTAAGCCAGTTTCTCCCTCCCACTCCCCAGTCCTGACTGATGCTCTGTTCAGCAGTGTACTCCAGCCACTGTCCACCAATCCATGTTCTAAATTAACAGCAAACCACAAGAATTTTCTAACCCTTCTATAGGTTCATGCAAATAAATATCTACCACTGTTTGCCATTAATAATTTTTACTGAGATAATTCAAAGCTCACTCACAATTGTTGTGTTAGGCACTGTATAAATATACATAAAATAGATTGCCCCCTGCCGTTAAATTATAAACTTTGTAGGGTAGGAACAACATTGTCCTTATGCAAATGTACGACAGTACAGCAAAGATCTATAGGTACTACTGGAAAATAACAACAACAAAAATCAAACAGAAACATGAGTAAAGCAACCAATCATTAAATGATAACGTGGAAGAAATAGATGCCGACAAAACAGCACACAAACAAGCACTGGTGTGGGCAATGCTGTTTCCACAAACCCAGCTTGTATGCTGCAGAGAAGATAAAGGGTGTGATAGCAGCAGCAGTGAACTAAAGGGCTGTTATGGGAGGATTGCTTGCACCACCAGGCAATAACAACAGCATTTCTCATCCAAATTGAAAATGTGATGGTAGAGATTGTTCTAAAGGGGAGTTCAGCACTTGGTCACCTTTATTCAAAGCCAAAGTCAAAAAGGTCGCAAAGAAGCTATGTACACAGCAGAGATCTGAAAGTTTTTCCTTTTGGGGTTTCCTTTGTAGACAAGGGTAGCCACCGAGGTTGTTTCTATACGTGTAAACATTCACTTATCTGCTTCAGAGGAGCTCACAGGTCAATATGTTTATATTTGTAAATTCTTTAAATGTTAAAAAGACAGCATATAATCAAAATGCATAACAAGAAAATAAAGCACACTAAAAATATCATATACTTCCAAACTAAAAATTTAAAATATTAGAGTTACAAAAATAAAAAAAATAGATGCATGGTTGTACAGTACGGAAAAACAAATAGTGCTCACAACTATAAGAATGAATTACTGAATGTCATAGAGAACACATATGTGAGTGCCATGATGCATTTTCTCTCCCCTTCACACGTGTCAACAACCCCATATTCCTCTACTACGGAACTAGAAAAAGCAATACTACCATTCGCAAATCCTGCAAATTCTTATTTAAAAAAAAAAAAAAAAAGGTAAGCTTCTCTACTTTGTACCCTTAATTTTTCTGTAGCATGGAAAATAAACCTGATAGGATTACATACAGAAGTTCTAGTTTCTCTCTATCTTCAGACTAACTTCTCCATCATTGGACTGATTAAACCCTGCAGATGTGATTGCATCCTCACATTCATTAATCACCACCATGGAATCCTAATCAACAGCCAAAGAACTAACCAGCGTCCTCAGATTGTTAGTACCTAATTGTCAAAGCCACAATTGTAACTA
>VXAA01007167.1:545914-572146 GCA_013399115.1 Anseranas semipalmata | reverse complement strand
CTTATCGCTCTTTATAATTACCTTAAAGGAGGTTATTAGTGAGGTGGGGATTGGTCTCTTCTCCCAGGCACCAAGTAATAAGACAGGAGGAAATGGGTTTAAGTTGCACCAGGGGAGAATTAGGTTGGATATTAGGAAAAAATTCTTCACTGAAAGGGTTGTGAAGCATTGGAACAGGCTGCCCAGGGAAGCAGTTGAGTCATCATTCCTGGAGTTGTTCAAAAGACTTGTAGATGTAGTGCTTAGGGACACAGTCTAGGTGTAGACTTAGCAGTGCTAGATTAATGGTTGGACTTGATGATCTTAGAGGACTTTCCAAGCCTGAGTGATTCTACGATTACTATAAAAAGTGACTTCTGTTAGTTCTTCTAGTTAATAAGTCTGAGAGGGTTTTTTTTTTTTTTTTTTTTGTTATTATTATGTCTGTTTTGTGAGGATGAGGAAAAAACAGTAATTGTGGTGGTGAAAAGAAGCCAGGATTCCTCACATGCTATACCTCAGTACTTCCCCTCATACTCCACTGGGGCAGAAGTTTAACATGATTAAGCATATCACTAATGGTCAGCAGCTGAGCACATCTTCTCTCTAATGAAAAAGCCACTTCCTTGTATCCACAAGAGGAGAATCTCTGAATTCATTCTTAAACATTGATACAACATTCCGCATTAATCCAACACTTTTCTGCGGAAGTATTTCAGACACACACCATAAGCATGCAGGAATAGTGAGAAGTGGAAAAAAAACAGGCGGTGACCAGTGCCTGGACTGCAACATTGCTCAGTTCTGGAGACACCTTTCTTGATGTTTTCTGTTGTGTAGCTAGTAGAAATGAATGTCTTTCAGGTTTACACGGTGACTTAATATTTATAAAAAAAACAGAAACATGACAATAATTGCCATAAATTGACAAATTAATAAGTGGGATGCAATACCCAAGTTGTAAGAATCACTCCTGAACTTTAAAGAGTAGTAGTTCAACAAACACAAGGATGGATCCCAAGTGAATGAAGCACCAGTGTTGAGTTTATCTGCAGTTCACCCAGCTATATTTGTTCTGATTTCATCTTGTTTGCTCAAAAAAGGAAAATAAACTACCAGAAAATTATTTCACCTTTCAGTAACAATATTTATGTGTTTTCTTGTCTTTTTTAAGATTAAAAAATGCATTACAACTCTTCAGTGATTCTCTTCTACCTAATTAATTTGGGTAGAAAAATTCACAGATAGTTAATACTGTAACTCTAGTATTTTTTGCAAACATTTGAAATTAATCTGAAGTGTCATAGAAGTTGCATAAAAATCATGCATTATGCTAACTACTAAGACTACACTATAACAAACATTTTCCTGAAATACAGAAAATTGCAATTATTGCTTGGTTAAAAGTGCCCTCAGCACCACTGTTCCCAAATACCCTTCCACTGGTTGGGATAGAGTATACAAGATCAGAAACCACAGATGGATAAGGGAGGGGAGGGGGGGAACGAGTTAGAGAGAAGAAAGGAGTAAGACTTACTGAAAAACCCTTCTTCCTTAAGAAGATGAAAAAACAGGAGACAAATTGGAGTATCTCAGATTCTTGAAGGCTAGTAAGTTTATTAGTATTAAATACTATGTAATTCTTACAAGATTGTTTTGTAATGAGATTAATTGTATTTGGATAATACTAGTAGCATGTTTGTTTTTACCTTCTGGCGGCCTGTTAGATGTTGCCACAACGACAACCCCATTTTGGAACAAGTTTTCAAAAAGCTGCTTCAGAATCATGGCATCAGCAATGTCAGTGACCTGTAGAAGACAACACATTTGTTTTATCTTGCTTTCAGCTTCTGCTGGAATAGATTTGCAAGTGGCTTTATAGCTAGGAAAAATGCTTGTTAGTGAAAGCCATGGAGAAAGATTCTAATTATTGCTTGGTGAGAAAAAATAAAAGGGATAATTAATAAGCAGTGAATGTACCACAGTCTTTCAAAACTTGCCCACTCTTTATTATAGAACTCCACCATATCTTTACCAATTGCTAAATGATTCCATGTTAACTCCTATTATAAAACTACAGGTGGGAGACACAGAAAACAGTTCTAAACATTTAAGAGGCCTAATTAATTGGAAACCACATGAAAAAAACAGAAGACAGAAAGAAAATACACACTGGCTGTTTTACATTTCTATTACCTTTGAGGCAAAGGTTTGCAGAGGTGAATTTAAATGGTCATGGGACTTCAGAAATAAAGACAAGTAGCCAACTATACATAATCAGCTGCTGTTGAAAATAGAATGATATGACATAGATACTATTGTGTGATTGTTGCAAAAAACAATTCAACAGATGGCCCATCACAAAAATAAGCAATTTCATTGTTCTTTTTAAGTGCCTTCTATTACTGTCCATGAATAATCAAAAGGCACGGCAGTCACTTCCAGCACAGTCAGCCTCTTCTAACCTTCAGGCACAAAACACTAACAAAAAATAAGAAGGGGTGGGACAAACGATACTGAAATAAAAAGACTAAACAATAAGCAATAAAGTAAAATTTCTTTAAATATCTAAGTTCAGCTAAACTAACTTGCTTTACAGTACCAAGAAACAAAAGGAATGCAAAACAGAAACCACTCTGTACAAATGAAAAAAATGTAATAAATCTGTCTGAACAGAAAAAAAAACATTGTTACAACAGCAATTTATATTTTGCAGGTGTTCACCAGCTGAGATCAGTGGTCCTAATAAGTAAATCACCTTTACTATCATTAAACTCTTGTTTCTCTTGCATGCTCCTCCATTATTATATAGACACTTGTTGCATTTTGACTTACCGCAGACCCCAATTCTAAGGAAATAAAAAAGTGGTGGCATGCGGAGATTTATATGCACTCGTTACACAACGGATTGATGGATTGCTATGCTTTTGCCAGTTTAGATGTGTGTGTTGTGATGGTAACGCAAGCTATGGTAAGACTTCAACCAGTAATAATATTTTTCTTCTAATCCCCTCTCCCCCCATTTCTAAAAGACCTGAGCAGCAAAATAAAGTAATTCTGCATTAGAGACTGTAAACAACAGGTTACATTTCTCACAGCTAGACTGGAAGCAACAAAGTTCATGAAAGTAAATATCACTTTCCTTCTCCCAAAGATTTCTTCTATTTAGTTCTATGGAATGCGTTAATATGGATTTCTTATTCAGAAACAAACTGTTTTACATGACCAGTAACACACTCCTCGGATTTGCATATCTCTGATCACTAAACTGTAAGGAGCACGTAGTGATTCACTATTGTCTGATATAGCTGCTTATGCACCCACCTATTGATAACTTATTTCTTCTGAATATAAAAGTTTAGGAACTTTCCCTGTTGTCTTTAAAAATAACACATACAAGAAATCAATATCTATGTGCATTTTAGGGGTAACTGGATTTCTTGGCTATTAGGTTTGCTTTGTGATACAAGTTTTTAATTCCATGATTTTTATTTTATTATTTTACAAACTTGTGTTTAAAAAAAAACTATAAGGCACGCTACCTTTAGGAAACAAAGACTGAAAGAATGTTAGCACTCACAGGAAAGAAAACAATGAATATAATTCGCTTTTTAATGACAACTGTTATTTGATGCTGAATTCTGATGTTTTCACTGCATTACAAAAAAATTAACTCTGGAAACCACTGTCAAAAAGCAAGAGCCATTCTGAGAACTGGAATGCAAATTTAAGCTCCTTTGATCTAATAGAGCTTTCAGAAGAGAAGAATTCTACCAGGTAAAGCAACTAGAAGACAGTAACTGAAGTACTGTCATTTCTCATGTCTTTTACTATATCCAACATTCATTACAACACGGAACAAAAGCAAAGGCTACAAATTACCAACAGGGAGAGCCCGCTAATGGAGAGAATGAGATATTTCATTAGCATTTAAGAGAAAAGATTTTTATGACCTAGTGCTGCTTTTCACTATGGCTCACTTACGTGAAGAAAAAAAACATATAAAAAACATCACTAATAGTTAATTTACATGTGTAAGTGCCTGAGACTCAGTCATCCACTGATTGGTACAGTTCCATGTAATGAATGACAAACATAAGCATATATTATCAGTAATTAGTATTAGCACAAAAATAAGAGCCTAGTTTTTATTAGAGGCTTTTAATAGCACGCAGGTTAGTAAAAACTCCCTAAATTGTAGTTTGGTTTAAGTCTAAGTGGTACCAATGGTATAAAAATACTAAGACTGTATGATCATTCAGCATACCAAGTACAAATTCTGGTTTCATTACCAATGCTAACTACCACAGGTTACAGTTGCATGGCAAAATTAGAGATTCTAATTACCTGTGTATAGTTATTTGATCACTAAACAATGACTAGTCTCATTATATCGGCCAACCTCTGTGTTCTAAAACATGAAAATTATAATTACAAATTGGTTAATTCAGTTTTGTTGTTGTTGTTGTTTTAAATGAGCACACATTTTTGAAATGGTTCAAGACTTCTGTGGTTAAAAAAAAAAAAAAAGACTTTAACATTTATAATATACTGTATGACAAAGATCAGTAAGAAGCAGCAATGCTTTAATAACCTGAGAGCCTGCACCCCAGGTAGATGCTGATGCAACACCAGTTTCAGAATGTACAAGCTCAGAAGCTTAATGCCATCTCTGATGTCCTGGCTATCACATAGTATTTGCAAAAAGTAACATTTTAGGACATAGGTTTGTTTGTTTTTTTTAATACAACAATATTTTGGAATGCACAAAACTACCTCATGGAGTACTGAAATATTTTTATAAGTCAGTGAGTCAAACAGCTCTCCATTTGTTTGAGGTTTCTCTAGGCAACATGATTCACTTCACAGTACTTCTGTTTTGCTTTAGCCCGCTGTCAAAGAGGAATTTGTAACCTCAGCAGTACTCCTTTTGTCTTTTGAAGTTCTACATTTGGTTTCATCTGAAATATGAGCACTAACATTACTTTCTTCTGTCACAGAATCACTTGTCAGTGTCTGATCTTTAAATAAATTCAGCTTATTCTCCTTTTTTTCCCCAACAGGTATTTGAAAGAAACATGAAGTGTTTCATCAAATCTCAATAGTGTTTCTGACATTTATTTCCTCAACACACAAGTGTTTTGCCAAGGAAGTTATAGACCCAACTTGACTTCCCATCTGTCAAAACAGACAGCTTTGTCTGCAAGTCAGAACAGTATACAATTTGACTTTCCAGCTCTTTCCAGTTTTATTTTAATCTACCAGTTCTTCAAATATGAATGAATCTGTTGTAGTGAAATCTGGCCATTATCTCCACCAGGGAAATCAGCTGAGAAAGTCCCGAACTAGATTATCAATGTTGATTTTGTCACTCTGGGCTGCTCTTCCAGCTACTGCACTACTTTATGAGTGTTTAAGCACAAGGTTTCTTACTCCAAATTCAGTGCCTTCTGCAAACTTTCAAAAAACTGGGATTCCTGTTCAGTAGGCAAAGCCTGCCTAGCATTTCGTGCTACAGAAGATCAGCCAAGAAAACCAGCTACTCAAAGCTATGAATTTAGACTATTAGTGTATTAAGAACAAGTAGTTTTATTAAAAATCACATAAGAATGCAGAGTCTTGGAAATACATTTTGAAGCATATTTCTTTATTATTTTCCCAACTGTGACTCACCGACAAAAATTCCAGGCGATTTTTACAACTAAAGCGGTTGCTCTACCCCAAACAAGTCAGCAGGGGGAGCAGGCAATCAATTTGGAAACAAAAATTACCAGAGCCTCTGTACTGTGGAAGGGATGACAGACAATATGTCAACACATCAACATCAGTATATGAAAGCAGTGGGCATTTATACAGAAAACCAGGTATTTACACTAATAAATGGTACTACTGTCAGCAAAGATGCCTCTATGAACCATTCAAACATTCAATGTCATGACAATAAATCACTTCTCCCTGCCCCACCCCAAACCTTCCCATTTCTTCATAGTGTAAACACAACTGTCTCTGTATTTTGATTTTATACTGTGAGTTTTGGAAGTCCAGCATTCATAATCACTAGCTAAAAGACATCTTAAATGATCAAACAGCAGCTTTTGAAATCAGTAAAAAGCACTGTATTCAAAGCTGAAGATGAAAACCTGCACCATCAAAAGTCAAACCATGCTCTATTCAACCCATGAATGAATTCACGTGTTGTTCACAAATGCAAGCACACAACTAGAAAATACACAAAGGTTGTTGAATAGAAAAAAAAGTGCAAACTACTTAAAGAAATTTTAAGACTTGTACAGCAACGTTTTTTTTTCAGATGACAGGAAAAGATTGACATTAAAGCAAATAGAAGACATAGCTAATGATCTTGTCTGTGAATAAAACAACTTGGAAAGGCCAGTAAGTCTTTTACAAGAGGAAAGAAAGGCATATTCATTAGACATTTATCTGCCTCCTACTTGAACTGGTAGCACCAGATATCATGTATATTGACTGGTATAGGCACACTTACCTCCACATACATTCAACTGCATGTATGCCTATGTAGTGTTCAAAATTGTGACAATTTTTTTTTTTTTTTTTTTTAAAGAGAAACCCATGAGAACTGCAGTTAGAATTTACATTTAGTCTTAAACTTGGTTGTTATAAGTTTTACTATAAACAAGCAAAGTCAAAAGCAAAGAATGAAACCAAACCACAATCTGCAGCTTTTGGTTGAGATGCAGGCAATAAATTTTGGCATAATGATTTGAATCAGTTCTGAGAAAGTTAACATATTTTAGAGAAAGTATTCTGACAAAATATATTTGATGCTTATAATTGAAAAGTAGATCACGAAAGTGTTCTTTTAACACACTGAAATGCTGCAAATGAGATTGCAATGACCTCACATTCCGAAACCACAGGTCAAAGGATTATCCCTTGCTGCAAAATGCAGAAGTTAACTTAAAACAAAAACACGTACTACTTAACAAGCTGCAAAAATCCCCTTCATGGGAGCTGATCATAAACTGGTTATCTTCTTTAGTGCGTAGGCTATAAATAGTAGCTCAGAGATCAAAATTGGTCTGTTTCAGTTATATGTTAATTTAAGAGCATAATGCAGAAAATTTATAGCCAATAGATGACTCTTTTACTAGTGGTAATTTGAGCAACAACATTGATCTGTTCTCATCTTCCCCTGTAGTTTCTCTCTGAATTTAAAAATCTCAGCTTATCAAGCTGCTTAGTATACCTCTTGCCTCAGAAAAAATTTTTATAAAGCAACTCTATGCTTAAATTTGTGACATGTCCTTAAAACAAAATTCACAAGCTGCATAAAACAATGAAACAACCAAGCTAGCTTGGGCAAAGATCATTTTATCACTTTATTTTTCACATTTAATTCAATAAAAGTTTTTAAAACGTAAACTACGCTGATAAAATCTGACACTGACATGCCAAAGGCTCCAGTAACTCTAGGAAAGAATTTAGTTTGAAATTGATATGTTATTTCCATGTCCTTAATCACAGTGAGACCATTTTGTTCCACTACATGAACCATAGCAAAGACCAGGCACACCAACCATGTATCAGGTGACTATTGTCCTGGGCACTGTATAGACTCATTTTAAGATGACAACTCCTTTCCTGAAGCACTCAACGAGCCTCTCACCAAACTCTAATTATTACCCCCTAGTGTGAGCAGTAACTACACAGGTAAGTGAAAGGACTGTAAGGGGTCTTATGCAGGCGACTTGTATGTTGTCTCCTAACTGTGAAATTACTTCTACTCTTGAACTTTCACAGTACACTTCTGGCCAGGAATTCAAATACCGTATTAGTAGTAACAAGTATCATATTTTAAGATTAAAAGTAATTTCATGAAGTCTCCCTTGAAGCCAAGGAGTAATCTCTGATATCTTACCTGAAATTCATCAAAACATAAGAGACAAGCCTCTTCGCTTATCTCCTCTGCTACTGGTGCAATAGGGTCATATGATTTGGCCATAAATCCTGGTTTTCTTTTTGGCAAGCTCTGCTTAAGGCGATGTATTCCTGAGTCGATAAAACATAAGAGAACAAATATTTCTTACAAGTTTTTGTAAAATATGGAAAACAAAATGATTTAGCCGACAAATAAAAAGTAACCCAATCCAGTTAAAAAAAAATTCAAATTTCATCCAACTTCAAGAGAGCAAAACCATCAACTTTTCAACCACACCCAGGCAACTGCTAAAACCAGAGATTCTGTGATTTTTGTTTTCTTGCTTAGAAATATGAAAGAACCCTCGAATACCAAACACCTATATTTTATTTTTAAAACTGACATGAATTACAGTTTTATCTTGCTGCAGTCCATGACTTTAGCTTCAGTTTTACTTTGTAACTTGGCATTTTCTGTCCTAATCTTCCGAGTATACAAAATCCTTACAAATCAGTGGCACAGCTCTGTGCATGGTGTGCTCTGGAGGTATACTTACAATGCATTTAGTTAAAAGAACTCCGACAACACAACACAGCCATATTTTACAATGTAAATAAGATGATACTGATATAAAATTAAAGTATGTATGTAATAATCTTATACGTCATAGATTGCATTCCATTAGCCTACAAAAAACATTTGGCAAACCAAGGTCCTGCAGTAAGAAGCTAGCTTCGTTAAAATTTAATGAAGTAGAACACAAGTGACAAGAAACAGAAAATCTCAACAGTGACCCAATGGTGATTTAAAAAAAAAAAAAAAAAAAGGGGCAGTAAAAGGGGCAGAAGTTGTTTATACCAATGAGAGCTTTCCAAGAAAAATGCAGCTGTCACAATACTTGTAAATTGTAGCATTACTCATTAAAAATTTCACAGTATTTTAAGGTCATAGAATTTACAAACAGAAGCAGCTGTTAAAGTATCTAGAACAGTAGCTCAGGGGATGCAGAGTGCCTTGTTCACTCTGTCAGAAAAATTTCAGAAACTTAGCAATTTTGAGAAATTAGAGGGAAGTTCATCTTAACAGTATTTACTAAGTCCGCCAACCCAGAACTTTCCTCATCCTTGTTGGCATGTATACCTGATTTAGTTATTGCTTATTGAAAATGCACAGATCAAATTTACCTTTACAGTTTGACACACAACCTTCAAAAACAGTTTACCCAAGGCTCTTTTTTGGCAATTACACAATTAATTCATTGCTATAGATTTGGCTGTAACAGCGCCTCAGATAACAAACAATTATTCCCTAATGTGTTATATGGCACGTCCCTACAATTTTTATAGTCACTACAATGATGCAAATTCATCAGTTTTTCTTTTTCCTTTGTCATGAGAGATTTCCATTACCTTTTACTTTTGTTTATTTTATTTTCTGTTAATGAATCCAATACTTTCCCTCACAATCTTTATAACCCTATTACCATGAACAAATTAGGTTATGCTTTTTTCCTCTTTTTTTTTAAAAAAAAAAAAAAGAGCAACAACTGAGAGGGGAGATGCTTTATCCTGTATTTTGTACCTTTTCATTAATTCCCATTCTTTTTGCACAATGTTTGTCTGGCATTCATACTATCTGGTTTAAGGCAGACTACATTTATCCCTATCAGTTGACTCTTTCCATCAAAAAGGACATCCAATACTGTATACGAAGCAGTCCAGCTAAAAGCTTTTCCATTAACACATCAGTCTCCAAAATAGAGAGAGAGAGAAGGCAAATTTGGGGTTATCCATGATTTAAGTAATTTTTTCATTTCCCCTATACATCTTCTCTTTACTCAACTGAGCTTTCTTTCAGTGTGTAGGGACCACAACCTATTCCTTAGCAACAAATCAACAAACATTAAGTGCTATTAAAAACCAAAACATAATGTAGCAACAGCTCATTTTTTTGCATAAAACTCCAGACGGAGTTGAAAAGAAATACAGAAATAAGCAGTAATGAATGAATATGACAACTTGATAGTCATGCACAAATCTTGAAAGAATTAGTCCGTATCTCTGAAGCACTGATTTAGTTTTCTCTGAATCATGATCCAACACAGAAAACTATGATGTAGCATTTACACTTATCTGTCCTTTTCTTGTGACAGTATCATATTGCTTTCTGCATTATCATTCATTTTCAGCAGCTGCCTTCTTCAGATTGCATGTAAGCTAACTGGTGACTGAAGAGTATTTAGATAAGGATTTCATCCTAAACATACATGCAGTTTTCTATATAATCAGCTATACAGAATATTTGAGAAGATACTTGAGAAATAGTATGCAATTAACATCTACTCCGCTATGACAAACAATGCTAAAATCCTCTAACTTATTCCTTTTCTTAGAAACTTAAATAAAATTACATTGTGTAATATACATATGAGAACGAGACACGCTTTTTCATAGTTACCATATTTCACAAAATTCTTGTAAATACCAGTATCTGCACTTACTCTGGTGCACATCTAGCATGAAGCCATGAAAATGGACCCTCTTTTTCCTTTCTACTTCTAAGTGAGAATAGAACATATCCATCACCATTGTCTTCCCTGTGCCTTCAAATAAAAACAAACAAAAAAAAAAACACCCAACAGGTAGTTAATTTAAGAACAGTATGTACTGATTACAATAATGATTGTTCGTTAGCTTTGAACTAATGAAACTATACTCTTCCACAGAATAAGTACAGGACCAGACTGTTGGGGAAGAAAGGTTTTATTTTATGTTCAAAAACTTGAAACAACTGCACTGTTATTTTTCCATTTTAAAATTTTGATCTATACAGGGTTGGCTGAGAGGTTGCACAAATGGCTCCATATGCATCCAGAAGACATCCTTAACATTTCTGTTTGAAAAGTGTTTTCATTCTGCATTGTTGCAATTAGAATACATAAATTCTATCCTTGACCCCCCTCTGTTGCTTTTCGAATTCTTAAATCGTATTCTTAAATATTAGTGAGTAGGTAACATTGAAAAATTATATACATGCTGATGTAGTCTAATTAAACAGCTTCCGATCTTTTAAGTGTAATTGGGTAACTAACATCATATTCTGGAAGAAAAATAATCCTGGAAAATTCATTAAAGTAATAATGCTACATAATTTTCAAGCTTTTAGATACTTCTGAATTTGAATAAACACACATTTAGATAAAATTCCATTGGAACTGACGCAGCTGAAACTTACCAACATCTCCATAGACATAAAGACCTTTCGGAGGTTTGTTTTTTCCAAAGAGCTGCAAATCAAGAGAAGAAGAATAAATACAAATATGGTGCACAATAAAAGCAAGCACATAGCTGTGATAAAGTAATCAAGTAGCTACATTTACCTACCTGAGTAGGAATAGCCAGCCAAATATAACCTTGAATAAATTATTAGCTCAGAACTGGTAAGCAATCTAATGTTGTATGTCTGTGAATTCAATAAAAAGGGGCAAATACATGTGCTAGGTTTTTTTAGATCATTGTTAAAATATCTCCATCCCCAGTCTTAGTACATTTTTTTTAAACCAGAACACATACAAAATGATTAAATGTTTCCCAATGCATCACGATCAAAACAAACCCTCTTCCTCATCAAGCCATTTGAACAAACAGGCCTAGAAAAAAGGATGTAAAATTAAGCAGTACCACAGCACTCGCAGATACATATTCTATACACCAGCTCTGCTCAAGATATAAACCATTATGATTTAGAAAATCAGTATGACAAAAACAGTGAATATCCCAGGTCCCTTCTCTCTCTACTTTGAATCTTAAATGCAGAATTATCTGTCTTAAACATGATTTAAATCAATGGATGCACAGTAAAAATACATCATTTTAAATTGGCATATTTATACACACACACACATATATATATGAAAATAAAAGGTTATGTTCAAAGTATGCATTTTATTAAGCATTTTCTCAACTGAGTTTTATCTTAAATTAATAGCAGTTAAGATGCTTTAATCTCTTAACATTACTCAGGACATATGTTATGACATCTGATTGTTTATTGTTTTACTCAAATACATATTTTTATGGAAATATTTGCAATAACCTCAATACTTCAATTTGAAACAGTCCTCCTCCCCCACCCTGGTATTATGCTTAGTCACTTCCAAGTAAAACTCTAAAAAGAAACAGTTTCTAAAAAATTGCAAGTCTTAACAAAATTCTCATCAAATTCATGAAACTAAACTGACATCCACAAAATCATCACACAAGAGTATAAGGTTGTTTTAAAGTGCTCCCCTTTCAGAGTTATATGAGCTGAGCCAAAACAGAGGAAAATTAAAATTACAACCCTGTGGTCTCATTTGGAGCTGGGTAATTGCTAAACAACTTGAATCTAAAGCGCTTTTCAAAGTACAGCGCCATGTTAAAGCAATGAGGGAGTCAGTAGCAAAACACTAATTAAATATGGAAGAAAATACATGACCAAAGATAGAAAGATAGTGTCTCAGGTCTACAGAACCAGTTTATTCAGAAAATATGCAAGCATAACTCTTATATAAGACCCACTTACAGATTTAATTTCGAGCTACATTAATAGATAATCAAAAATATGTAACATCAATCTGTGGCTGAACAGGGTTTCAGATGTTCTGAAACAGTTCCATTAATAGACATGGCTGCAACTACTTGCTAGAGCTTTGAAAGCACTGCAAGACAATTTAATTGACGCACATATTTCTGTGTACACTTTTTGAGAGCTTGCACTCATTGAAACTAATTCTCAAAGTTACACAGCAAAGAAAGAAAAAATGGAAAAAAATCAGTATCAGAGACATAATTTATTTTTATTTTGAGATTAATAACATGCATTTTAACACGGTAAAAGACTATCACAAAATTTATTAGACTGCATTAATGCAGTTTGCAGCTTCACAAGAAGTGACAAAACCAGGAAAATAAATCAGTGCTTACAGTAATGCTTTACCTGTTTTTGTAAAGATTATACGACCAGAACAAGTAGTAAGGCCTATATTTTTATACCCCTTTTAAAATTGTAATATGTTTATTAATTACATTTACCGATCCTAAAGACAGTCCTTTCAAGTATGTTTTATTCTCACTCCAATACCTACCATTTCTAGAAAATGTTACAGAAAAGGTTTTTCTGTTTTGTTTGTTTGTTGGCTAAAGTAACCACATAAAATGGCTTGGGCTCCATAAAGTCTAAATCAACTCCTGGTTGATTTAAAAAATAATATAATAAAAAATTAGTTTTTTGTGAAGATGACAATTGGCAAGTGGTATCTAATTCCTTAAAAAAAAAAAAAAAAAGAAAGAAAGAAAGAAAAAGAAAGAAAGGATGGATATTGTAGCAGATCTGAATACATTTGCTGAAGCTGATAAACTCTAAAAGCAAATCATCTTCGAGCAACTTAAAGACATTTGTAGGAAACAGTACATTTTCAAGTAAAGTTATCTTTTGTTTACTTCCAACAGAAGTGACACTATTACCCCTTAGGGTACTCATTTTCTGAATCCTGTCAGCTACTGTAGAACACTAAAAATTTATAGCAATTTTAGATAGATAGATATCTTTTCCAATCAACTGTACTTTTTCATATTAAAAAATACAATACATACATACATATATATACACATAAACTCAATCAGTAGATTTCCAATTCTGAAGCACAGACATCCTAGAGGTTTCAAGTTATTCTGCATGATTATAAAACGGACTTTTTTTTTTAATTAATGATTCTCATGCATCTCCTGAAGCCTGGAAGTGGCATGAGAAAAATATCAACTTTCACTAGGATTTCTGATAAATCCAGTCAATGCTGGTGGCTCACTTGAGATCACAGCAAGCAGTCAAGAAAGTCAGCAGTATGTGAGAGCAAAGAAGGCAGTAAACTGATCTTGGTTCCGTTAAAACACAGACTCCAAAAGAACAAGTAGGAAGGAAATCTAACGCAGAAGATCCTCCAGTTCACCTAAAATAAGGAGGTATCTATTTCAGGGAGGGATGGGAGAAGAGTGGGAGATGTAGATGACAAAACAAATCAATGAGCTTCTCCTCACCCCTCACTTCCCTATTATCCTGAGATATATTTGAGGTGTCAGTATTCAATTGTTTGACATCATTGGTTTTGCAAGAGCGGTAAGATTTAAGGATTTTAAAGCTCAAATTTAAAGTGCACAAAACCAAAGATTTTAAGGGATGCACAGAATTTGAGTTTGAAGCAGAGAATTCATAAACCTTTAAATGTATGTTTTGAATGCTCTACCATATCCTTTCAAATAAGGGCATCACCACAAACATGTGAACACCCTCAACTCCTCCAAGTTCCTTAATTCCCATAATATTCTTTGCAATAACCTAAAAAATCAGAACTTAAGTGCTTCACTGAGCTTTATTATCATTAGAACATGCTTACATCAGGAACCATTTTTCCTTTTATAGATCAGTTAACTGACTTTTTTTTTTTTAAATCATTCATATGCTAGAATATTTACAATTCCACCAGAAAACACACACATCCATGTCCCCAGACTTACGGAATTTTCTTCTCTACTTTCAAAACATTTTATAGGTTTCTGTTTCAAACTGAATGCCTTGCTTTGACTCTATCACATCAGATTTATCTTCTTTGTTTAACCTTCATTTTAATTAATTAGTATCCTATCTCATCTACTGAATTTTATTCATTAAAACATCTCCTTCGAACTGACAACTTCCTATTCTTTCTTCAGTTTATTCTTCCCACCTTCTCCCATACTGCCTGCCTCAGACACCAAAAGAAAACAACTCAGTTCCTGGGAATATTTACACACTGATTTGAGAAACTTTTAAGTGAAAATGCATGTCAGTATTAAGGTGGTTAATTAAAATATGTAAAATTCAAGAGACAAGTGTTCAGACAGCACTTAAAAAATAAACAAACAAAAAAAAAACAACCAAAAAGAACCCCCCCACACACACACACAAAACACTAACAAAACTGCCTCTTTCTCCCACTCTTTCAGACCTCCTTTTTGGTTGCTGTTGCAGCTGAAGACATTTTCAAGGTCTTGGATGGCATTTACTATTGTTCATACCTCTTTTCAAAACATGACCTCACTTATAATTGAGCTTATTTCAAGTCATTAGTACAGCAACTCAACGACTCTTAAGATATCCCAATTGGTATTATTTTGAAAAGCTAGAGATCTGAAACATCTACGGAAACTCTTATGGCCTTGAACTTCAATTCAGAGGATCTCAAAATATCTCAACATACAAGGCCATGCTTTCACCAAGTTGAAGATCAAAGTCATTGTTCAAATTTGAGTAACACTTTTGAAAAACAGAAGCATACTTGATTTGCAGCAGCACACTAATTGTTTTTTCCCCTTAAATTCAGTCTAAGCTGATGCCCAAAAGATACACTACATCATAATAAAATATATATAGTTTTACTATCATAAAGGAAGCAGCTGCTGTTTTTTTCCCCAGAAATGCTTGTTTTAGAAAGGTTTTGCCTGTAAATTGATGCAAGTCTCTCAGATAAATGTTGAAATGCTTCTATTATATGTAATATCAATATTTGTTCCCTAATCCTATTTTTACTGTGTTTTTAGTGAAAAAAAGTATTTAGATAAAAGGTGACAAAATAAAATACAAACAAAGCAGATCATTCTTTTAATGACTCCTAAGTGCAATAAGTTTCTAGTTCTGGAATAACTCAATTTAGGAGTCTGCTGTATTTGAGTCAATAAGATAATGAGTATCAGACCCAAGAAGAGGCTGACAATTATTTTCCCTCCTTCCCTCCCTCCCTCTCTCTCTCTCCCCCCCCCTTTTTTTTTCCCCACTACTACCTCTCAACGACATTATATTCAATGCCAGAAACATGAAAAATGAGCACGCTTGAAATGCTGTGCATCTTTGTTTTTTTTTCCTTCTAAAAATCTGGCAGTAGATTCTTTTCAACACTGGAGATTTCATACTAAAAGCAAGCTTGTCAAGTTTCTAGAAATCTCCTGAAAAAGCAAGACCTCAAGCTACCATGTGCAACTTATTAAAAAGCCAGACTCATTTGCAAAGTTCTCAACTTAAAATATATCAATTTGTTTCATTTACATCTATCAAATCCCATTAAATAAAAATGCTAAGAAAAAGCAATGCCAGTCCTTTTATCATAAAAAACCTGAACATCTATAGCATGCTGCCATCTTTGTCTTCCTAGAGTATTCAAAGTTCCAAAGTACCAGGTCTTCACGAGAGGAGAACACCAACGAGCTATTCACAAATCCAGGACTTACCTGTACGCAATCATTAGTACTTCTTGGAGATACCTTGTACTAGCTACATGAACTACTTCCACTCATAAGCCTACAAAAATTTTATTAAACCAACACTGACTCCAGAGAGCACTACCCACCACCTTTTCTTGGCGTGAGAAGCTTTCCTTCTGCTCTTCAGAACTGAGCCAAGCCTACAGCAGTATCCCTAGACAGAAAACTAGATATTATATATCCATGACAGAAAATTATATATTTTGTTTACTTTAAAAAACTCCTCGACAGATGCAGATGTATGACAAGCACATGGTATCTCTGTCTACAACTGATACGGTGCTTGTCGGCTGATTTTACCAGCTCCCTATTAACAGTTGTGGCTCTTATCCTGGGAAAAACCTTCATTAAGGATGTTGATTACAACTTTGCTGAAGTAAAACCTGTCCTGCACTAGAATTTAAACCACACTTTATCTGGCGTAAGACTTCATTTTTTTCTTAAAAGGAACTCTGTTCCAACTAACACATAACATCCTCAAAAATAGCAGAAGAGAAAGACATTACTACTTCTCCATCACGAATCATGTTTTGATATAACCACACAAGCTAGCAGGCTTTAACGGATTTACACAGAACTTACTGCTCTCCTCCTTTTCTGGGGTCCTGATCTGTGGCGCCACAATGCTTAATCTGGTTATGACTTCTGAAGATTTCCACATATATCAAGCTCTAGAAGAAAAACCTCAACACCACTTGTCCCATTAGCAAGTAGTTCTACAGCTGCTTCTCACTGAAGGTGGCGTTAGTTGCCAGGCATCACAGAGCCATGCAATGATCTCTAAAAGCTGGTTTGAAATTAAAGAATGGAACTAAAGCAATGAGAGCACTGCTTTAGAGGAATTGGTGGAAATCCACATTCTCACCCTAAAACAATGGCATTTGACTTTTTCCTTTTAGGAAAGGGTCAGTTAGATGGCTTCATTGTGATTAGCTCTGCTATACAGGGACAAAGGAGCACCACAATCTCCTAAATAGAGTAAGATTAGTATTACTTTGTTCTCTGCAGTAGAGCAAGCTTCACTATACATGCTTCCCAATGAAAGAAACAGTAAACGAACCCACATAATGGTTGATCTGCAAAGCCATTACAAGACACCTGCTCTAACAACTATGATGATTCACGGCACTCCAGTTAACACGAGTCAGCTCTCAAAGTAGTTCTCGAAGGCAGAGCTTTTAGAGAAAAATGTCCAAAATGTCCAAAACAGTTTACCAGAAAAGATCAAAACGTTAGCCTACTGATCCTCAGGTCAAGCCTTTAGGCTTGCCACGCAAACAAAATACAGTATTTGTGCTAGGTAATTGGTGAATTTAGGGTCATAATGGCAAGTACATAGTTAAGTAGAAAGTCCAATAGCTAGACATACAGTTTTATGCCCATGAGATGTGGTGTGTTGCATAATGGATGCTGAGAGAGGCTGACGTGGAGACTTCACAGGGTCCGCAGCTGATGACATATATTGACTGTAACAGTGAAAGTTATTTCTAATGAAGAAATCAAAGCAAGAGTCATGCAATAGAGAGAAAGAAAAGGGAAAACTCCCAGTAATCGGCTGGGAGGAGTAGTGAAGCTGTTGACACAGGAGGTGTCTCCCCAGTGCCAGAGGCCAGGAAAGTGAACGAGATGATGATGGCAATGAGTATTTTTCTATGCTTTTTCCCAGCATGACACTTTTTTCATCAGGCTCACTCAAATGCCCAGTTGTGTCCCCCACCCCCTATTTATGACTTTGTGTGACTGCAAGTATGCTAATCAGGTGCAAGCGTTGCACATTCACTGGTCATTCAGCTTCTGTGAACATTTATTACTGGCTAATATTTATCAACTATTTAAAGACTTATCTACTTTGCGGTGCACTATGTTTGGTTTTCTGGTATATAAACTAAAGTCTACAAAACAAGAGACGTGGAAAGCACGGGAAGAGAAGACATTCTCGCACCAGTTCTAGTTGCTTCCCATGAGAACCTGCCATAACAACACTATCAGCATTTACAGCTGCAAGGCCACAAGAGCAACAGTACGAGAATAACAGCATGAGAACAAGACATGAAAAGTACTGCCACAGCAGCTCTGGAAAATAGTGTGTCAGAAACTTCAGGGAAAAGTTACAGAACTGCAACTGCAGGCGCTTCGCAGTAATAATGCTAAGGCACCAAGGTTGCTAATGCACTGTACAACAGGTGTATGCCTGATTTTTTGTTAATACTTTGAAAAGCAGCCCCCCAAAAAGCAGCTGGAGTGCAGATCACACCTCTGCCGTCTTTTCTTAGTCCCCAGCTGGGGGGAGTAACAACACTGGACAGATGATTTTTTTTTTTTTTAAAAGTCATGTCTGATCTATGTTACAATGTTTTGCAGAGCTAAATTATTTAGCTTGGATTATTTAGATTCTGCTGGCTTATTTCACTTACATGCACAGAGGATCTGTCAGAACACAACACATTAATGTTCCGTATCTGTAACCCAAACACATATGTTATACCAGTGCTTGAGAGTTAAAAATCTAGCCTAGGCTGCCCTTTTCTACAGACAAATAACATTTTTGGAAAGGCAGACAGTGGACATAACCAAAATCATACCAGATTTTCTTTCAGAATTATTTCAATAACATTTGTTTGCTGGTAGCATGCCACTGAAATTGTACAAACCAAAAAATAAAGAACCGAGATCCAAACATGAATAATGATCCATCTGTAAAGACCCAGCTGCAAAAATAAGACTCAGGTTAATGATAGAAATTTATGTGTTTTTAAGCACATTCTTATGAGCAAATAAAAATTAAAAAAAAATATTTATCATCATCATAAACCTCACCTTTGAGAGAAGATTTTTTGAACTGATGCTGTAGCCTTTAAGGCTCTCGTGCAACTTTTGCAGGTGCTGCACAACTCTTCTTTGCTGCTCATCATTCCTCAGCTCTTCTTGTTTAATCAGAAAGTCATAATGTTCTAAAGGTCCACTGCAAACCAACAGGGCTCTAGAGTTAGCAGCTGTAAGAGTACCAGGGACTGTCTTCTCATCTGCCGCAAGACCTGTGTACGCTGTTAAATGAAAAGCAGACTATTAATTTAGAAGTTATGAAAAGTGTCCTCTTACACTCATAAACAACACACACTGTTAACAGTGCATGCAAGTACTGATATTCATTACTTACCTGGACAACCTCTAGAGTATGCTACCCCTTTATTTTTCATTAAATCAACTTCTAATTACATGTTTTAACACTTTTTTTTTTTTAATTAAAAAACACAGACATAAAAAGCCCAGCTGGAAAGTTGATAACATTTGGATGAGTGGTTGTAAGGGAAGTACTGACATTATCCGTTGCAAACTGGGGCAAAACCATTTAAACATTGTCTCGGAGTGCATTTTTCTGAACAGATGAATCCTTTAGAGAGAGGTGGGCTGAAAGAGACAGAGTTTAAAAGCCAGCAAACAAGACCAAAACATGAGTTTTGTAAGTGAGTTTAAAGAGTTAAAGATCACAGTTAAAAACCCGATAACTGTGAAGCCCTGAAATGCCACAGCCCACTTTGCTGGCATTATCATCTACCTAGAAGAGACAGGACAATACGCAAGCAGGAATTCTGTTTAAATTTAAAAAAAAAAAAAAAAATCAGAATTGCCAGGCACAAAATGAGATAAGTAGGAATAAAAGAACATAAAGGCTTACAAAGAAGGCTTGCTAAATTGGTAAGATCAAAAACCTAACAATAGAATATGTTGAAAAGGTTTGCTTATGCTGTCATTTAAAAGTTTAAGTATAATCACAAGTAACACAATTTGTACCAATGACAAAAGAAACAGATTTGAGTAAGGAAAAACACATAGCAGACACTACAATGTTAAGTAATTTGAACATTCCTAGATCCAATGAAAGTCATCCTTAAATGCTTTAGGTGAGTTCCCTAAGCAACATAACAGCTTCTATCAGCGTGCTTTCAGGCCCCCGGGATGGCAAGTGAGGTTCAAAAACACTAGGAAAATGAAACTACTGTGATATTTAAAAGGAGAAAGACAAATCCAGAAAATCATAGGTCAGTCAACACAGCTTTAAAACACACAAAAATACTGGAATGAGTACAAGAAGGTGTTTTTTTTTTTTTGTTTTTTTTTTTTAGAAAGCACATAAGATAACACATGATAAATGAGAGGCAACATCAGCTCCTCAGGAGCAACAGGTTTTCCTCTCTGACCACGTAACACACTTGGTGGAAAGAGGAAAAACATCTTAATTGCAGTAACACTTCTGTCATTGGGTCACACAGTGTTCTCATATAGAAAGTAGGAAAGCTAGATTCAAGTGAAATAACTTTTAGCAGGTATACAAAACAAGCTAGAAGAACTGTATGTAATGAATAATTACTACAGTTAAACAAGATGGATGCTTCCCATAGAGTTTCAGAGAGGGCTCAGAATCTCAACTTGGTGCAATTCAGAATTTCCATTCATGACCTGTATAGGGCAAATGAAAGTTTATGGACGGGGCTTGCAGGTAACACCACATCAGGAGGGGGCTGCGAACGCTCCGGAAGGCATGGCAATTCTGACAAACCGGACAAAAAGTCTAGTGCAAACAGAATGTAATGAAAGAAGGTATTGTGCTTAGGGGGAGTGCATGTTTGTGTATATACATGTGTAAGGGGCAAAACATAAGCACACGTGAAATAACCCTGTTCTGTGCAATACTGGCATAATCTGCCCTGGAACACACTTAAATTTTCACACTGTGCTTCATGAAAGGTATGAACTCAATGGAGAGACTGGAAGACTAAAGTAGCCTTGAAGTAGTATTTGTCAAACCATGGGTCACAACCCACAGAGGAGTTGTAAGAGGGCTCAAAAAGGCACAAGAAGCGTTTTAAATTGTTATTAAATAAATGAATATAGTTATGAAATAAAAGGATAAAACTGACCAATTAACATGATTTTTTTATTGCGAGTAACACCTTAGTTTCTCCAAAGCAAGGCAGTCACTGGTTACATCTGTAGCCAGCAATTACGCCAAATTCTCCTGCCCTGAAGGAACGGAGTTAGTGTTATGAATTAGAAGTAATTAGCTCATTCCTAACTAAAGAGATCACATAGAGAGTTGAGTTCAGAGTGTTATTGCAAAAATTTCAGTAAAACCTTTACAGAAGACTAAAGAAAAGCACAGAGCTATTGCCAGATACATAAACAGTACTGAGAAAAGAAAAAAGGAAATGAACCGCAAATCTAATTAAGGCAGTGAAATGGATTCATTGATGAAGAGAGAATTTTAAGAATAAGTTTGACAAAAATCCATCAGCAACAGGTCAGTGATACCTGACATGCATCCAAACAGAAGTGCAGGTGGGGAGAAAGAGATGATCTTATTTTTTTAACCATTTACTGCTACATGAAGTCAACCTCAGTCCTGTGATTTGTACCTCTAAACCTCCCGTTCACAACATGTAGAGCTTGATGGCTCTCAGAGGTCCAGTGTGAGGGGGCAGCCAGTGCCCCATTGTGCCTATAAAGTCCCCAGCTCCTACTGCTTACCACAAGATTAGAGGGAAAAAAAATAAAAGTTGACTTAGGGACAAGAAAGGGTTTATAGCTCATGACCTTCCTGGCTATGGACAGAGCACACCAGTAGGACTTCTCAGAAGCGTGTTTTTGTCTCAGATTACATGTATTTACAGCTAACCACCCCGGGAGGGGGAATAAAATACTTTGTCATTAACAGATGACAGAGATGGAGAGTATGTGCAAGTGACGACAGAGGGTGTCATGGCACAAATTACTCACTGTTCTCCTAAAATAATATTGAATGGTCACCATTTAAATATGGTGAGGGGTACCAGGAGACACATACTAACTGATAAGTGATAAATTTAAACGTGTAGCTGCAAAGCAAAGTCATATGTCCCTAAAAAGAAAATAAAGTGCATAGGGGTTTTAGAGGCAAGTCCACAGAACACAGCTATTCAAGTGATAAACCACACTAAGAGACAAAAAAGAAACGCGGGTCTTCCATTCTAACCAGTATTTTGTGGGACAGATTGCAAAATCATTCACACCACTAAAGCTTCTATACTAATCTATCCCTGAATGGATAAACAAAAGGAATTCTTAGAAATTTTAATACATAGCAGAGGAATATCAGACAATCACCTTCCACAATTTTATACCAAGGAAGCTACTGGTAGAATAGGAATCACTTACATATAATTCAGTGCATTAATCCTAGTCCCGCAGCCTTCTCTGTATCACAAAAACTTGGTTTTCTCTCTTTCTACTTCACATCTTTGTGTTATATAAACTATTACTTCTTTGTATTCGTTCCCTTCTGAAATGTTTAACTGTCACACCCAGAAAAAGCATGTTATTTCTACGTATTTTTCTAGATAAGACTGTAGAAAAGCTCAATGTCAATTCATTACTCGTTTTTACATACAACAGTGTAAAACTAGAGACATGCATCTATCCATAACCCATAATCTTTCCCACCCTCAGGGTGCACTACAATGTTGGATTTTATCACATTTTGCCTACCATTCACTGATAATTTAAGAATTGTCACTGGGTTGCAACTTTGAATTAAATTGCTGTTCCTAAAACATAAGTATTAGTGCAATCTCATTTTACTGCATGCCGCAAAACCAGCTGCTTGCCTATCCAAGCATCACAGACCAAGTTGCAGTAACAATCTACCGCAATACATACACACACAAAGAAGGTCCTGCTTGGAGAAATTAGAGGATTACAGGGAAAAAAAATCACCAAAGCCAACGAAAACTTATTAGTGTATAAATGCTTAATGGAAATGCCAGTCTGAAACTATAAAAAATTCCCTGAAAGTGACTTACTTAAGACACCTTCAATAAACTAGCATTCATTTATCACTGTAAAGATAAGTGCCCACATACAAATTTAAAAATAAAAAGTGTTCTTAACTCCAAAGGCCTTCTGCTCTGGAAAAGAGCAACAAATTGAAAAATGAATGTGTATGTTGTCAAGCTTTCCTATTGCCACTTAGAACTTATGTCTGAGACGACCCAGGAAAAAGGCATGCGAGTTTCAATGACACTGCTGATGAGAGCAATAGTCACAGCTGAGGCAGGCACTAGAGTTATTTATGTAAGAAGACAATCTGAAATGGAAGCTGGGTTGTGGCATATCATTATCTGATCTTGACGGCAGCCAGGAGGTTGAGAGCACAGAAGGGTAACTGAGAAAAACACCACTCACCCTGGTACATCTTTTTTTTCCTCCCCCAGTAGTTGGATTTCATTATGTAAGGAACTGTGATGTCTCATCTATTGGAAGAGAATTCCCATGACAAAAATCCTAGCAGGCCCTTGTCTCTTCCGTATTTGAGGGTGTAGGAAAAGAACCTGGGCTTCCCTGATACGAATTTCATCTTTTCTATCTTTCCATGAGTGCAGAAACCAACACCTTGAAAACTGACAGATTAATAAATTCAAAGTTATGCAAAAAAAAATCTTGTGTGTTTAAAATGATTACTCATTACTGGGAGAGAAAAAGTGTTGTACTTCCACAGATTAATTAAAATTTGGTCTGCAAGATCCCTGACGGCTATTGAACAAAGCATCTGTTAAACATGTGATTAGAATTGTGAACCTTTAATGGAATTAAAGGTAAAAGAAATATAAAGAAAAAAGGAAAACCATAAAAAGCTACATAATATCCAGCTAAAGATGCAAAGGTTAAACAAATGGAACCTAACTCCTTTTATTGCAAAAGGTAAATCAAGCTTCAGATTACAATATTCACTTCACTAGAATGTCAGTCCCATACAGTACACAGGTAAATATGTATTATTAACTTTGGAAACAAAATAAACTTGAAACAAGACCTTCAAGGGATTAGTAATGAAAAAATGCATCAACTTTTTTTCTGTATGTATATATCATGAGAATGATCAGAAATACTTTTCCTTCATGGCGCTTAAGGCTAGAAGACAACATCAACCTTTTTTAGTATTAGGAACAGTTTTATTTGTCTAATTACCCCTACACTCAAAAATTGTGTTTGATTACAGCATATTCTGAAGAAAATACATTGCGAAGACATACGAGATGGAGAATTAACCATTTCCTATGATATTTTGCTGTAGTGGTTAATCACTATTAGCCTTAAAGACAGAAAATATTCCCAACTAACAGTTGTTTGAGAACTGCATCTAAACCAAACTCACCCCTGGGGTTACAACTGCACCAAAGTTCCTGGCCCAAGAAATCACACAACTGCTGCCTTTGCTGACGGTCACAATCCAGAAGCTGGAACAGCTCCTGCTAAGCCAGTGTTAAGGCACACTGCCAATATAGAAATCACATCTGTTTCGTTAGCACTTTGCTGACAGAATTCTGCCTTGAGAGCTTTTCACAAACACTGGAATTTGGGGGGTGGGAAGGGTAATAGAAAGCAACTTTTAGAAACCATCCGTGTTTTTAAATATACAGCTGCCGAAATGAGCAGATAAAATCAGCAAAGGTAGTTTGCAACTAAGATACAAGAACAAGGACTTTGACTGTCCTCTCATCTTTGTCTCATTATATGACCTTAGATGAATCACTTAACTTCTACTCAGCCTTCTTACAGTCCATTCATTAGGGCATTACATTAATATATATTCTGTATTTAAATTTCTAGAGAAATATGAATGTTACAGTAGAACTAGAACGCTGATTTTTCCACAGATGCCCATAGCGTTATTATGAAAATAAGATTTCTTGTACTATTTCGATGCACAGCCCATTGAACGATGTTTGCTAGAGATGAAAGTAGGAAAGACAGGAAAGTTTGTCATGGAAAGGGTGACTTTGCACAAATACTAGTTGTGAAGTCTTTTAATTAAAGAAAAGGTACAGAAGTGTGGTATGCAAATCACAAAAAGAAAATACTGTAAACCAGTGATCATAAAAACACATTCAATTTAGTGATGGCTGCCCACCTCTGCAGATGTCTTCAAACAGTAAATGTAGGGACTACCTTCCCTTTTAACATGGATGCTGAAGAACTGTGGCTAAAGCCCCTGGATTTGCTCTGCCAACTTCTTAGAAACAGTAATGTGTAAGCAATAAAAACAACACAAATTTAACATCACAGAATGGTTAGGGTTGGAAAGGACCTTGAAGATCATCTCATTCCAACCCCTTTGCCATGGGCAGGGACACCTCCCACTAGAGCAGGCTGCCCAAAGCCCCATCCAGCCCGGCCTTGAACACTTCCAGGGATGGGACATCCACAGCTTCTCTGGACAACCTGTGCCAGTGCCTCACCCCCCCCTGAGTGAAGAATTTCTTCTCTTTTGATTTAAAGCCATTACACCCTGTTGTATCACCACACTCCCTGACAAAGAGGCCCTCTCTTGCTTTCCTGCAGGCCCCCTTTAGGCAGTAGAAGGCTGCTATAAGGTCTCCCTGGCACGTTAAAGCAATATCAAAATCAAATAAAAAAATGCAACTATAGTACTAACTGTAGTGCTTATTTAATCAGCAAATCTGTTTTCAGTCTATTTTCCTTAGGATGTAAATATTGTACAGTCACAATACCATATGTGTATGTGAACATTTATCAGTCTTCCCAAACGTAACTTTCAGATCCACTGTCTTTTAGACCTCTACACACCCATTCAAATTCAGCTGAATTCATACATTTTTGTAAGACTGGAAGAGAATGAATAGTTCTCCCTAAAGAAAAAAGACCTCAGCTTCTAACCTAAGTCTCAAGCTAAGAAAGCTTGGTTTCCTATATATTTGCTTCTTGCACCAACTTTTTCAGGCTACGAGATAAAGCTCACCTACTGTAGATCAGAGGATCTTCTGGGGCAGAGTCACAGAGGTTACCTAGAACTCAGTAAAACCTTTAGTCCAGGCTCGCACTCCTCACCCACCCAGCTCTCCCTCCCGCCCCGCACCAGCCGTGCGGCAAGGGGCGAACTGCACCCGCAGCGGTTCCTGCACGGAGGGCCTCCGCCGGGCTGCTGCCCCGCGGCCCCCTGCTTGAAGGCAAGCCGAGGTCGGGCAGCCG
>VXAA01007167.1:507982-538979 GCA_013399115.1 Anseranas semipalmata | reverse complement strand
CGAAAGCCCGGCGTGTGCCTGCTGGCTCCTGGCCTCGGCCGCGGGCTCCCGGGCCCGCTGTGGGGCGGGAGGGGGGCCCGGGCGGCTGCCCGGCGGTGGACTTCATCCCCGGCGTGACGGGGCTCTGCGGGAGCCTGGGGCCGGTCGCTGATAATCCAGCGGCGGGTCAGACGAGACGTCTCCCTCGAGATAACCGAAGGACAAATGTTCCTTCGTGCGCAGCTAGCGCCGGGCTGAGGCATTGCTCTGGCGCGTGTGGTTGCGTGTGAAGAGAAGAGGGAGAGACTCTCATCTCAGGTGAGATGGAGTCAGGTGGGTGGGTCTGCACTGGGAAGGAGGTCAGGTTCAGGATTCCAGCGCCCTCAACAAGCTGAAGAGGATGTGTAAATAAGTCTAGTGGGCAGGCAGGCTAGATTAAAGCTAGGTGAGCTGACAGCATGAGTGTATATGGGGGGAGGGGTTCCTCTTTCCTTTTGTACCCGAAAGTGGCGAGTAAGTAGGGCTGTTCCATGCCATGTGCTACCAAGCACTTTTTCTTAGTGGCATTAGATTCTTTCCTAGTTAGAAAGGCCATGTTCACTGACCTGTCTCAGACTAGTAGTCTTGAGCTTGAGGAAAAGCTATGTAAAGTCATTACAATGTTCCCCAATCTTGACTTCTGGTTTCATAAACAGAGCATGGAGGAGTGGACAGAAAAATGCAATATCTACAGCATGGTCCTTGCCTGCAGCTGGTAGGGGCCTTGTGACAGGGTGCCAGGGCACTCTTGTAGTCTGTGCTGCTGGGCATGAGTTGGGTTGAGAAAGATAATCTCTTATCACTTTCTTTCCTTGTACCTTGTGATTGAGTCCACTGCCTTTGGCTTTACCCTGTCACAGCTGACTGAAGCTGCTCAGTTACTACAGGCAATAAGAGGGGTGAAGAGACCTCACTGGTCTCCTGCATGTGCACACATGTTCTGCAGTGTGAGTTCTGCTTTTAGTGGACAGCACAGGGTGTATGTGCCTTCATGGCAGGGAATGCTTAGGCTGAGGTCTGCCTTCTTGGCCATTAAAAGTCTTCAGATGAAACTAAAACCCTGTCTATATTTTCTGGTACTAAGTTTTCAGCCTAGTGTAATTCTGCTTAAGAATGCAAAATCGACTGAGATACAAAGCAACTAGAGAAGATGCTTCTTTAATTCTGATGCTCCTAAATTGTCACACTCCAGTAGCAATTCTCAGGTTTCAGGATGCATCTGTAGGGTAAGAAGAGTAAACTAAAATGGAATTGTATCTTAGGTTTGACCTCTGTGTGAGGACAAATTAGAACTAGCCAATTTGTGTTACATTAAGCTGCCATTATCAGGACCCTAGCTGTCCACTTAGCAGAAAGAAGGGTGCAGCTCTTTACTTTGCTGGGAGGTATTTGTGGCTTAAGTTCCTGGTGTCTTTTCCTTCCACGAGTCTGAGCATTTCGAGTTGCTGGATCCAGGAAAGGTGATGCAAGAAGAGGGTCATAGCCTTGATGTGTCCTTGAGAATGGAATGGAATTTACTGGGATAAAAAAAAAAATCCCAACTGAAGTCCTTCAGGGGGAAGGAAAACAGAAAACCAGTTTTTCAGACTGCAGATGGGTTAAGAGTAGCCTGTTTGGGGTAGAAAATACTGGATTGCTGTTCTAGTGGAGTCCTAGAAGTGACCTTAACAAACACACACGGTAATGATACTGTGACCTTCCTCTATTTTTCCTCCTAATCCAATTACTATGTAAACATTGCTTCCTCTGCCTTCCTTGCATGCATGTGTGCATTTGTATATGGTATTATCTCTTGTAATACATGGTCATTCCCTTTCCAGTTGTGCACTACTGTACAGAGTGTATCCATGATGTATATGCTCACAGGTATCGTGAACTGTAACAGTGAGTTTTGTTTCTGTATGCTAGAAGGTACAGAGCAGGTACTGCAAGCCGTGCAGAATGATGTTCACTGTCTAAACTTGTGTCAATTAACTGCTTCTCAGCACAACACGGACCATAATGCTAATATGCAAATTTCAGCATGGGAGAGGAGTTTGAACTTAGGTTTCTCTAGTGTTGCCTTTCTAAAAGGTAGGTCTTGTACTATAAGCTACTTGTTCAAGTGTGACAGACAGGAGCCACCAACTAGTTTCTGTGGTTTGATGGCTGGTTGTGGTCACAGAGCATAGCTGCTGGTGTTCCCAGCTTCCCCAGCTGTGCTGGTAATGGCAGCAGAACAAATCTGAGAAGATGGGTTAACTTACCTGTGTCATATCTGGAAGGCTTTGTTTTGGATCAACACTAAAATGGCAAGTAGTGCAGAAATGGATGATGCAGCTCCTGGCAAATTCTGGTAAAAACCTATTGGACAGCCTTGTGTCATGCCTGGAGGTCACACAGAGACAGAAACATTGTCACACAAGACATTGAGATTCAAGTTTGTGGTGAAGCAGTTAGACTTGTACCATTGTCGCAGTGCTTCCAGACTTGGTTCAAGGGTAATTCCATCTTTATTGCTTTGTCTGAATCTAAGTTTAACATATCTTAGGGACGCTGAGCTTGCTAGCAAGCTCTTGAACTGACGTCTGATAACTAGTATGTTGCTAAAGGTACTTGTGTGAAGCACTGTGGAGTTTCCCCCAAGCTTTTATTGGAAAGCTTTCTACTAGAATTGCAGCTGAAGTGTATCTGCTGCTTGGAAGGCAACAAGTGGAACATCATGCTTTAGTCCTTGCATCGCTGTACTCGGCAATTTCTGGTGGACCTCAGGCTTGAAAAGCCGAATGGGGAGCCCAGATGTTTTGAGTAGACTGCTTAGCTGCATAGTACTGGGTAAGCAGGTCAGGTGTATTTCAGTACTTAGGAAAGTTTTTGGTTTTTTTTTTTGTAGTGTGTTTCTGTGTGCAGGCTAGTGTTGTGGTAAATGTGTCATACTTCGACAGGCAGTTAAACTCTCCCACGTGTGCCACAGATAAAAGCTTATACAGTGGTTCCAGAGGGGCAGCTTACTTCACAGCCGGTCAGTTACCTTATTTTTTATATTATTTTTAAAAAGATGTTCACATAGCTATTGAAAACTTCTAGCAAAAGCTGCTGGGTGGAGTTGTCCAAAGAATTGACTTCTTGAGCCTGCACTTGCATTAAGTGGCATTCTGTTCTCAGCAAACTGGCTGAGGTGATGACAGAAGGCTTTCCACTGCTGCAGTCAGCAGAAGGTGCGCGACGTGGCGATGTGGAACTACAGTGCAGCTTCATCTTGACAATAAAAATCAAACGTCTTGTTCAGTATTGGTAAGTGATGGAAAACACCATCCTGTAACTTAAGTGCGGTGCTAAAATAGCAAATCTGAGCGGGTTGTGTTCTTGACAGGGTACTTGAGAATTTGCTTTCCATCAGCAGCATTAGGCAGCGAGTTCATACCATTCTGAGGTGGTCTTTTTGTGGAGGCTTAGGGTGAGCTAAAAAGGAGAACAATGCAGTTAGGGCATAAAGCTCCAAGTGTTTTCTAGGCAAATAAAACTCAATGAAGTAGTCATCTAAAGGTGTCTAGATGATCACAATGCAGTGCTTATGCAGTGGTTAAAACCGATGAAAGCAACTAGATTGTCTGTTAGAGTAATACAACAAACTAGTTCACTGCCCTTACCTCTTAAAGAAAAATGTGAACTAACAGTTAAGTTTAGAGTGGAAATAAGCTTGCATGCCATGTGCTATTCCTCAGGAGTCTTTACTGGCTTTTCAGTCAGGTCCTTTTTGGGGATGAGCAGTCTTTTCTTTAAGAGGGCAAAAGCTATCTGTACAAGACGTTTCCCTTCCTCTTGTTAGACCTTTTCAGGGTGGGCTTATGCATGTCAGCACGCTTCAGCAGAAGCATGGGAATACTTGTTACTACTCATGGACTGTAAGCTAGTCCTTCCTTCTGAATTCCAAGAAACAAGTGTAGAACAAAGGACAGTTGTTACATTACCATCTGGGAGCATGTCTTCAGTCCTTTATCCAGTTCCAGGTATTACCTGACTTATACTATGCTGTCAACTGCAGTACTCCTGGTAAGTGGATCAGCAGGATTCTGTGCGAGAGCTTTGGTTGCTAAATCCTTTAAGGAGACAGGTCTTAAGCTTTACAAGCTGACTGTGATCCCAGCAATTGGTGACACTTTGGAACCACACACCCACTGTAAAAGCAGTGCCACAGGAGATGAGCGTGCTGGTCAGAATGTTGACAAAGCATGCAGGTACCTAGGAGCTTACTTCATTTGGAAAAATATCTGTTTATCAACACCATTTCATCTATTACTGTTTCTGCAAGACTGACTTCTGTGCTGCCTGTCTGAGTCAGGTTTGTCACTCAGAGTAAAAGGTTAAATTTTACCGTTTATGATTGGTGAGAACTTGGAGAAAAGTCATTAATACTCAAGCTGACAGCACTAAAATAAAACATCTGTTATAGGAGCTGCTAATCCAAATAGTTGAACAATTCCATTAAGTTAAACCAAAGTCAAATAAAAAGCCTTTTGATTTCTTAATTCTGATCATTATAATTGAATTGCCTCTAATCAGTATGTCTAAACTCAGCACTAAGGCACACTTTAGCTTCATGAGTTTTCACAGTTCAGTGGCTTGTCTTGAGGTGTAGAAAGGTAACACCTTGCTGTTGTGCTTCCAGATGTGAAATGCATTACTGGGGTGGAAGCAGTGCTCTGTAAGGCAGCGGTCGTCTTTCCTATATATTCTGCAGAAAGGCGTCTATGGACCTGCAGAGGTACTTGGCTGTGTAGGCCAGATGTGGGGAAGGAAGTGAACACAGGCTGTGAAGTGCATGCAGTGTCAAGAATAGTATTGGTCTCAAAGGATTGGGGAAGTACATCAAAGTGCTGCTAAACTTCAGTTACTTTTGAAAGCCTGTTCTCATCTTAACTAATTTTTTCAGGACCTAGCTTGATACAGTATTTGTATTTCAGCATACCGATAGTAGTCTGACACGAGTAGTTCTGTGATCAGATCAATTCAGAATAAGATGCTTAATGAACTGAAAGTATAACTAGCTCAGAAAGCACTTGTCTTATGCATGGTACTCTTGAGCTAGTGAACATGTCTTTGACATGTTTTGACCTTTGCAGTAGCAAATTTCCCGTCCTTGTGTTCAGCAGGAGTTAAAGTTGTAGACTTCTGCCAAGAGGAGACCAGGCTGCTGGTACGCATAGTTCGCTTCGCTGTTGTTCAGTTTCATAGCCTGTGAAGCTTGTGGTGGAGTAATGACTAAACACTGACTCAGGGTGGATATGTTTAGGGATGCATGATCAGCATGAATTCTCTGTACTACTGCAAATCTTGCATCACGTTGCAAGACTGTTCTAATTGTAGCTAATTATTCTTTTAATACGCTATTCTAGATACTGCTTCTAGTTGTGGATGTTTAGACCCCTCTTCAAAGAACAAAAATGCACCGATTCGGGTGACTTTCTGGTCTGTAGCCCAGGTACTGCATCTTTACAAACAGTAACTCTTCCCTTGAGCAATAATTCAGAAGAACAATAGCTGACAGGCTAGGAACTTCCCAGGATACTCACCAGGGAGACCAAAAACTGGCACGTCTTAGTTGAAACAAACTTCCAAAGCAAGGAAAGTGGATTTACAGATCTGTTCCACATTTTTGCTCTGAGTGGATGACTTTTCTGTACAGGTTTTTGTTTAAGCTAGATTCAGGAACCTAGTCTGAAGGTACTGAACTAGCTTGGTGTTGATGTCTGTTACTGTGTAAATAAAATAACCAGGTCTTTGAATAGCACTCCTTATTAGTATATTAGTTTAACTGGTGACTTGGACTCTTTCTCTTTCTGCTCACACAATGCAGGCCTTGATTGTCATGTATTAAGAGTGCACTCCAGTACAGTGCTGAACAGACCAAATCAAACAGAACAATGGCTAATCTTTGTACGACAAATGGCTGTGATCCAGGTAGGCATGTGATGCCAGAGTTTTTTGATACATCTTTATTTTTAGCTGGCTTGCCAAAAAAGTGTCAGCTTGAACTTTAGAACAGTCAGGGGTCTCCTGGTTTTCATGTGGTGAAATAAATAACACAGAATAGATTTATGAGCTTTGAACCACAGAGAAGGTATTTTCTTTAAAGCTTTTTCCACTTGGTGCTGCAGTGCCAGTTGCTCTACTGAAGGCTGCTTTAGCAAGTACATAATCCAAATGCCGTGTGGAGCTACAGCACTGAGTGAAAGGTCTGAGTTGCTGTTGCTGCTGTAACTTTTTGCTGTGAGAAGGATGCAGAAGCCCTCGTCTTCTGGTCTTGACATTATTTGTTATAAATCTTGACAATATTTGTTATAAAAACAAATTACAAACTGAGGACGGGTCCATGAGCACGTTCTTTCTGTGGCTTCCTTGAGAATCCAGCTCACAACTCCTGTCATGGGAGGATCTTCTGGCACTCTTAGCAGCAGTCTGGTGGCTTATGACCAATCTTGAAAATAGAACTGAGTGTATAGCACCTTTGCTATGAAATTCATGAAAATGAAGCTGGATCTTGTGGTTTAAGCCACTTCTATATCTGGAAATAAAATTTCAGGGACTCTTTCTGTGCGCCTAAGTTGTAGCACCCCTTAAGGGTGAAGATGTTCAGTAAATTACAGAACAAGAGCTATTGGCTTTTCTGTAGCTGTTAGGTAGTTAAGAATGTGCATGTTACTACTCCAGTATAACTGGAAATAGGAAGAGATTTTTTTTGGCTACTTAAGTAACTAGTATGAAAGTAGGCATATACTTTTTTTTGCATGATTATGTGAAGTGTAGGGATACTAGGCAGTCTGTAGCTCACAAAGCACATTAAAACTTTTGTAATAAAAACCATCAAGAACACCAATTCACTGCATTTTTTCTATCTATTTGGCCATAGATGGTAGCTGTGAGCTAATGATGCTAAAACATCAACTTAATATCATGCTTATTCAGTTATTTTAATGGAGAAATAAGTTGTTCTCATTGAGAAAATAATAATTTGGCCTTACAGTAGGCCAAGCCAGAGCGTATGGAGGTTACACCTTGCAATTGTGTGAAAGTAAAGAGAAAGCACTGTCAAAAGGAATGCTTGATATTTCAAAGGAGGCTCTGGCTTGTGAACCCAGAAATAGCTATCTAGATTTACTAATTCTGTCTGGGTGGTATTAAAGCCTTTGCCTGAATTAGTCCTTTTTAAAGTGGGCTCCTGTTTTTAGCCTTGGCTTCTGAGGATGCAACCTGCAGAATAAGAAATCACTAAGCCATCTGTTTTTTCTAGTCTAATCTTAGGGCTTTGAGCCTTTTGACCATGGCACACCATAGTTCAGCTCTATAGAACCTGCTTGGCAAAAAAAACCAAACAGCTGTACAATAATTTTCATGGAGCAGCTCTGGGCTCAGGGCATCGGGCTTGGCAAAAGTTAACTCTTGTCTGAAGTCTCAGTGCTAGGTCTGTGTCTCAGTACTGTGGAGTGGGAAGTTCTACAGAGCCTGGTATAGCTTAAGTCACATTGTTTTAAAATCTGGGTTTAAAATATGGTCAGATTTCTTTCAGTGTCTTTTTTTTTTTTTTTTTTTGCACGTAAGATACCTACAGTAAACCTGGACACCAACTGGAAGTAAGGGAAGGCTGTAGAGCTCAACTTTGATCAAATGACTGAAATAACTAACATGACTACATGTTAGAAAACATGTTGAAAAATAACAATTGTATATATTCCCTCTTGCACTGGGGCAAGGTTTGCATTTGGTGGAGTACACAGCAAAAATCTAACCTTGTAGTGACTGAAGTCTAGAGCGTGTTTGCTTTCATTCTTGCTTTATATAATTGTAGGAAACGGGGAGGCAGCTGCTTATGTCAGGTCTGGAAGGAAGCAAACCACTGGCAAGGTGTCTGCAATAACAGTGGATTGCTGGAGCTATTTTTTGTATTAAAGGACAAGCAGGCTCTTGCATTGAGAAAACTGTAATCTTTTTTTTCCACCCTGAATGCTACTTACTGCAGTACCCCACAGCTCCCATTGGCTGCCTGTAAATGTAGCCAAAGGCTGTGGTCCCTTGAAAGATTGCAGCTCGTACGGAGAGATTAGTAAGAAGCTTGAATTTAGCTTCTGAGAGTCAAGGCCACAAACTCCTATCAACAGTGAGCCGAGTGCTTTCTTTCTATTTTAATGGAAATAGAGTTGTATCAAGGCTACCACAACCTACTCGAAAAGACAACATCAAAGTAGGTGCTATGGCAACAGTGCAGCTTTATTCTCGGCCTCTTAAGAGTGGGAGGCATGGGCAATGCAGTGCTGCTGCTAAGGGCTGCATTGGCAGATGAGGAAATTAACCAAATTTACCTCAAACTACCCTGGATGACTGCGGTTGTAGAGTTTGAAATTTATTTGGAGGCAACTGCTGCTTCCTGCTACCAGTTTGTTAAACACCAGCCAAATGATTTGATTGTAGAAACTTGTATGGCATCTGAGTGGAGCAATGCAGGAGTGACTTAAGGGTTAGGGTGTCATCTTTAGTTCTTTAACTAGGTAATTTCACTTGGCAACAGTTCTGGCAATGCTTATGCTAGTGTGCTGGCTTAGCCATTAGTTCACACAGCAGAATAAATTTGACTGCTAGTTTCTCAGTACTCAGAGAAAGCCTAATGAGTGTGTACATGTAGGCTGATACAGAAAGAGTGCTAGACAGCATCTCTCTTGTCTTAGTGTCTTTCTATGCTTGGGATTTTGGGCTATGCAAACCTCTGTGGAGCTGGTTTATTGGTCCTTCTGGAATAATGGTTTATCTGCAGTTCTGACTTGCTTATCTAATAGGTAACGCACAATCCTTTCAGATTAAGGACTTGCATTCAAACTACTAAGAGGCATGATTTCAGACTAGGAAGTTGTTGAAAATGTTTTTGATTTAAAAAAAAAAAAAATGAGGCTAGTTGTTATCTTGTAGGAGAAACAATTGCCACAGTAATTGTGCCAAATGAGCTATGATCCAGGGGCCGTGCCAAATTGGGTCATGAGTTTCATGACAGTAGGCTTGCAAATCAGCAGGCCAGAAAATTGAGAATAATGCTGAATGAGCGTGAGGGAAGGTGTTTGTAAAAACAAAACTAGCTGGCTTTAAGTTTTGTGCCTTATTCTCACCTCTGTTCTAGCAGGCAAGCAGTGCTGATACAACGTTCAGAATAGCTACTGGCTCCTCAGTGACTAAATAAGAATAACTCTCAACATAGAGCTGTACAGCTGAGAATAGCTCTTTGCTGTATGATCCCCATACTGACACTTCAGTAGGAATTGAAAGTTTCTGTTGACATTTTAGTTATCTTCTACGAAATTCTTGCTCAATGGTAGCCCATGCTTCAGCAGCTGTCTGGCTTGCTTAATGAAATCCATCTCTGCATGGTGGATGGAGGCAGTAGGGCAAGCAGAAACCCTTCCTTGCTGAAGAAAGTCTGCTTAAACAGGGTAATAATCCTCTAGTGGGAAAGGCGTGTACAGTAACTTCAGGTGTGAATGTATCCTGAGTTTAAAATAGGTACTTAAAATGTAAATAGGCTAAGCAGTGTTAAAAAAAAAAAACCTCTCATGGTGCTTTTTTAAATAGAGCCTATAGAGCCTTTCTAACAGCTGCTGACCTGAAGAACACTGCTGCATCAGTACTAACTTCTGGAGGAAGGAGAATTGCTGCAGTTTGAGCTTTAAGAAACATGGGGTTTAGAAGCCAATCTCAAATAGCTCTGAACTCATATCCAGACCAAAGGACAGTGGATGTGCACTTTGCTTTAGCTGTAGTTGTCAAGTTGTGACTTGTATGCCACTTAATACACCGCTAGCCTTCTAGTACATGCTTCAGTTCGAACATTTCCAGTGATGATCAAAATTGGAGAAGCTTATTCAACTTGGAGGGAAAACAGCTCCTCTAACTGTCCTTTTCCCCAACTTGCTAGCTGGGCTAGCATCTTAAAAGTTCAAAAGGGAATGTAAAGGTAAAATGAGCTCAATTAGCACTTCTACCCCCACATTGTACCTGTAAGCCTGATATGTTGTTTAGAGATTAACTTTGTAGACCTCATGCCCAGAAGCATGAAAAGAGTTCCTGAAGACCTGGGAACTAGTGTTCTTATCTGCTTTTATTCAGTTGTAATCCCTCTTGTAAGTAACTTGAGAGGAGAATGGAATATTTTCTGCAGGTGAGAGCCTATAAGTTAAATATTGTGAAGGACTTTGTCTGAGATGCTGACAAAGAGTTGATGTTGTAATGTGGAAGGCTGAACTTGGTTAAAAAGCCAGTAGCTGAAATTGGAGAAAAATAATCCACTGCTTCACTTCTGGGAATCTCCTTCATGCACTCTTGGAGACCTAGCTTTATTCACTCTTGAGTAGAGTATTCTTATCCTCAGGATGAGTGTTTATAAAGCCTTACTTCTGATGCAATAGTCCTAAGTGCAATTTTATTATTAGTCACTGGTACACTGAACTGTGTTTACCTGGGAAGGAGAACCTAATTCTCTTTAAACATTTAGCAATATGAGATTTCATAACGAAATAGCTGTGTGCTTCCACTGTAACTTGTGGACTAAATAGTATAATGTGGAAGCACCCAACTCACCTCTCAAGTGTTTTTGAACTGCGACAGCCAAAAGCTTGTTATTGACAGGCAGTAATACAATGGCCCATAGTCATAGGCCTGCCTAGTGCAGGAAAATAACTTGGCAATTAAACCCGTCTTGAGCAGCCAAAACTGTCACTCGATAGCTTAAGCATAACAGCCTACAAATGATATCATTCAGGGATATCCACTCAAACTCGGACCAGAAGCTGAGCAGGATGGCTTACAACTTTTTCTTTAAAAAAAAAAAAAAAGGCACTAGTTGAGAATAACTAGTGTACTTCTGCCAACAGGAAAACTTTGTATAACCATAGTCCAATGTGAACATCAGGTACTCCTAGAAAAGAGTCTCCTTTCAAGGTGTACCAGACAAAGTTAGTGAGTATGCAGTCTGCCAGTAAGCTTTACTCCCTTACTGCTGGTGATGTAAGGCAATTATGGTTTCGTGGTCTTGCTTTTACTAGGTCACAACTCCTACATAAACTTTTTTTGTAACGCTCTAGCCAGTTTGCCATCACTATCTGAAGTGTAAATGTTGTTGAGGATTTGGAGCTTTCCATTCTGGGAATATCATTAGAGGAGGCCTCTCTCAATGTCTACTCTTTATGTGCAAGTTGGATAACCCTGCACCCCAAGAATGGACAGAATTAATATGGGCTCTTACACAAGTTAATATAAGGACACCTGTTGGACTTTTCATGTGCGTAATATGGTCTTGTGCAGCATTATAGCCTGGCTCCCATTTGATGTCTGTTTCAAGAATATTAGACTTGGATGCTGACTCTTAGCCTTTTTTAGGGCAGTTTTGCCTCAAGTGCTGCTTGGATTAACTTTGCTGATGAGATCAAATGGTTTTGCTACACTGAATGTTGTGTTGCATCTCAACCTTGTTGGCTTCTCTGGAGCTATCCAAACTAGGCAGCCTGTGCTACCAGATCTTTAGCTTCATCTGTCCTGAATGGATTCAGTGAAGACTGTAGGACCTGCATGTTTTGCTTTTAAAGATGTTGGAGTCCATGTTGCATCAGGTAGCAGAAAAGGACAGGAAACTTGGCTAATGCACTGTGCTGGCACCTGAAATGCTCCCTTCAACACAGTAAGAGGAGCCTGTGTGGATAAAGATGACTTTTCTCCAGCTACACCACACACACTAGTGTGCATATGTTGGCACTGGGAGTCCAGCTTCTGAGAAAGGGCAGCAGATGCCTTTGCAACCTTAGGAACATCTCAAGTGGTGAGCAAATCTGCTGTTCTCCTAGGTGATGTGACAAAACACCAGTTACCAGAGCGCTGTACAGATGAGAGGCCCACAGCTGAGCAGTTTGAGGCCCAGCTTACTTCTGTAGCTTACACAGAGCTTTCAGCATTCCTGTATCAAGTGTTTCTCAATACTGTTGTGTTGTTGCTTAAGTGGGGCTAACTTGTAACTTAACATCTTGTCTCTTGCTTCAAGAAACTATCAAAGCTTACTCATCTAATTGGTTGGTTATATTTTGTTTCCAGACAAATCTCCCTATCTTCAAATTGAAAGAATCTACAGTCAGAAGAAGATACAGTGACTTTGAATGGCTAAGGAATGAACTAGAAAGAGAAAGCAAGGTGGGTAAACTGAAAAGTGAAGTCTTTATAGACATACAAACAGTACTGATACTGAAATGTTGTCTGTATCTTACGAAGTGTGTGTGTGTATAGAGAGAGATATATATATATATTTATCATATCAAGCAGATGTTGCAGTTGAAAACCTCAATAGCTAAAATAGTCAGTCTTTCAGCAAACCTTAGCTATACAGTGCTAGAAGCAGTTTAATGGTTTTGAGTTAATTCAGAGTTGAACAACTTGAATTCACTTTACCACTATGGGCAGATACTGTTCTTCTCTGGTTGTGTTTTCTTCACCAGGGATCTGAATGAGCTGGATCCTCTAAGAGGAAAATATGGCACAGGAATTGTATCAACTTGCTTACAGGCTGCACTTGATGCTTTTCTGAATGTTTCAGGTTGTGGTGCCACCTCTACCAGGAAAAGCTCTTCTTCGCCAGCTCCCCTTCCGAGGAGATGATGGCATATTTGATGATTCCTTTATAGAGGAAAGGAAACAGGCTCTTGAGCAATTCATAAACAAGTAAGTATTGGGTCTAGTTGTGTGGAGACAAACCCAGAACTGGGCTCTCTAAAATGGAATTAGAGCTGCTAATCCTCTAACTATGGTAGCTGCACTAGGTTCAGAACAATAGAACTTTAACATAATCTCACAATAGGACATACATTACTCATTCAGTGTTTGGTTTGGATATCTTAATGCTTACCTGAACAGCTGAAGTGAATTGTTAGTGTTGTAGTTAATTTATGCAAATTACTACTAAAATTATAGCATTCAAAATAGTTCTACTTTTTACTTCTGAAAAGGTATCCTCCACTGGGTGAACAATGAAGCTTACAATGGGCGTACAGTGGTTTACTTTGATTGCAGATGTGAGGTATTATCAGTTTTATAATGATGCACATTTTCTGTAATCATAAGAATATTTCTGAAGATGTAGAAACACTACTTGAGGTATGCATGTATATAGCTTGAAATAGACACTTTGGGCTTTGTCACTGACTTGCAAAGGGTGAGCAGACATAACAGTAACACTTATGTTTCTTGCTCTACCACCTGACGCTACTCTCCATATAGTGACCAGAGGAGCTATTTTCATCTCTAACGATGTAGATCCAAGATAGGTTGGAAGGAATACTGTCACTACCCACTACTCTAGAGCCAACGCTGTTCAAACCAACTGGATTCTAGACTTTTCCCATCATAAAAGATTCAAGCTTGTCATTCCACCAGCATTTTAATCTTGTTCAATAATAATGCTGTTTAATGGGGACAGAGAATGTCCTTGAGTTGAGCCAGAACTCCATCTGCTCATATAGCTGGTTATAGCCAGTTATTGTTGGTCAGTTCAGGCCTGTGGCTTGGAGTCACAAGTGAGTGACTAGCTCACTGGAAACTGGAGCTTGTGCAAGTAAGCATAGGTGTGGTTATATTAAATCTTCACATAGTTGCTTGCTAGTTTAGAGGTATTGTTAAAGCTTCTGAGTAGATAAAATGCTTCAGACTTTTACTTCCCTTACTTGAGGACAGGTGGAATGAATTTCCAGTGCATCAAGTTTTGCTTCTACAATTCTTGAAGGCAGATATGCTTGTAGTAAGATGGAATGTGTTTTTGAAGGCTGTATGATCGAGACAGTTATAACTAAAACAGAATTTCTATCCATGCAGGCTTGGGACTGTACGATTTGGAGGAAATGTACTTATTGGCACTGACTCTAGCAATATGTGTGGAAGAAGGATATTTATGTTCTAAAGCAGCTAATAGTGAAACAGTCAGCTTAACAGGAACATCTGAAGAACATCTCAGTGCAGCTAATAGAAATGGAGTGATCAATTTGCTGATATCAGTCTTCAGCCAGTAATGCACTGATCTTGTGGCAGTGTGGAACTTCTTGGTCAATTATCTCTCTTTTGAAAGATAGAAGCAGGCTGTTAATGTAGTTATTGATGTAGTGGCAGCCTTGAATACATCTGGAACAGGGCTATTCAGGCAGAACTCAGCTATTCAAGCTTATCAGTTTATTCTAATGGCATGAGCAACTCAAGCAAATATTACCAGTTAAAGTTTTGAACCATGTAGCAGCTTCAAAGCTTCTGAGTACTCTGGGTACTAGTGAACTTACATTATACAAAACCCTTTCTAGAGTATTCATGTTACTGCATTCTCAAAGCTGGTCTTCATTCAGAGCTAGAGAAAAGTCTCTCGGATAACTGATATCACTGTATCCAGAGAAAGTCATGATGCACCAATGCCAGTTCTCAAAATCCAGGAATGCTTACATGGATGTTGAGAAGCTTTGTCCCTCTAGATATAGCATCTGGGGGACTAAATCACAGCAGTGCAGCTTACTTGAGTCAGCTCTATTGGGCCAGCTTGTTGGCAAAACCAGTAATGCTACTTACAGTGCCATTTGCAGGGGTAGCTGTGCTGCAAAAGTCTTGTCTGTCTGAACTTGTCTCAGGGAGACGTGAAAACTTCGGAAGGGTGGTCAACTTAGTGAAGACTACCGAGGAAAAGCCCATGCAAAATGAGGTACTTGTGAAACCAAGAGCTGGATGTGAGATCAGATCTAGTCTAGTAATTCAGCCACCAATCTGCAAGCTTTCCTAACAGGGAAAAGGAATATACTGCTGCTGCTTCTTGTCCTGTCTTTTTCCTTGTACTTCAAGGCAAACAAGTGTAGTTGGGCAGGAGTAAGAAACTAGCTACTCCAGACTGTCTTGTGAACCAGTGTTTAAGACTGCTGCTCGCTTACTTGAACCTGTCAAGATTGACAGGCTTTATGACTGCACTTGAAATACTCTGTCAATGCTGAATAGGAGAGCTCTGCCTCCTTGTTAAAGGATGCCCTCAATGACAAGTGAGTGGTGACAAGTTAATCTGTCCTATGGTGAGGTAAGCGCTAATAGATGGAGATGTGGAGAAGATGCATAAAAGTGCTTGAAAGTACTGATACTGAGCCCCTGGAGTTGACTATATATTACACTTATTCCTAGGCTTCCACTTAGAGAAGGCTGTTGTGACATGTATGGAAGCCATAAGGTTGATACAAGCTGTCCTAGGGAGGAAGGGGGACAGGTGAGGGGGGAGCAGGGGGGCTTTCTCCCTTAAAGGGAGAGTATACTGTATTGATTGAACTGGATGCAGCTCTTTTCAGATCACTTCTAGGCTTTCATGTCCACAAGTGATCAGCTTCCAGTGATTTCTGGTTCTCTTCAATTTTTGCCTGCATGGAAGGCTACAAGGTATCTTAAGGGGTTAAAGGTAAAAACCTTGTGGTTTCCTTCCAAGCTTGGGAACATCTAAATCAATTTCAGCTCCTTTACTGGTAAAAAGATAGTAGCTCAGTGTAGTCTGTCTGGAAGAAAAATCTACAGTAGAGGTGCTGTTCTCTTCTGGAGTAGACAAGCTCACTTCCCCCATGTTTCATATCTAAAGACACATTCAGTTAACAGGATGACCATATCTAGTACCCTTTGGTTGAGCATCAGTGCTGCTTGTACATACTGGGAATAGTGACCATGGTGAGTCACTGTTTCAAATCATGTCAGAGCCTTCAGAAGACCTTCACACCCCCTGGTGGAATAACTCCTTAACTCTGCTTGGGTTTACTAAACTGAATTAGACTGGAAATTGGTGGGTTAAGCTGCCTTTAGAGAGGTGTTCTGTGTCAAAGGCATCAAGACCAATAAAATTGTCTTGGCTTGGCTTAACTCTGGATTTCCTAATGCTAGGATGGTTGCTTTGATAGTCCCCTCAACTGCAGCTGACAACATAGCATGCTTCTTAGTGATCAGAAGTGACTCAGAGTTGCTATGGACTAACTTAATGCAGGGGAGAATGGAGAGTCTTGCTGCCAGACATTCTAGTCGCCAGCAGTAAACTCACAGTGGATCTCTACCTAAGTGCAGACCCACAGGGTGTTGGTATAAAAACCTTGCTCTACTGGCAAGCTGCAAGTAGATTCAATGTGTTAACACTAACATGTTTTTTTTCCCTCTCCAGGGTTGCAGGCCACCCACTGGCACAGAATGAGCGCTGTCTTCACATGTTCTTACAAGATGAAGTAATAGACAAAAACTACACACCATCGAAAATAAGACATACTTGAGTTCTGAAAGCATCTTATCAAACATTAGTGATTCTTACGCTTGGTTTTAAGAGGTTATAGTTTGTCTTAGCATGCTGAGGATAAACAGACACAAAGTCTCCACTAACATCAGTACACTGCTTGGTCTTTGCATATACTTTATAGCATTGAAGAATTCACTTGTATTTTAGCTAAATCCCTCTGAATTCTTGATTTAAGAGTATTATACTATGAGACCATCCACCCCTTGCGATGTCTCACAGACCTTTCCACTCTTATTTGCAATGACTTAACAATGTTTACTGACTTGGCCTTACTTGAACTTGCACAGTTGTAATGTCACGTGTACACTTGTATATGACTAAACTGCTATGCTTTCTGAGGTAGTCATCTGTCTGAACTTCTGTAGAAAGACTGCTTTCTTTCTGATACCCTGTGTGAGATACACTTATGCAATTGTCTTCAAGCTTGTAAAACACTTTATACTGAAGCAATGAGGGAATTATCTTTATATTCTGTAAGGAAAAAAATCAAATTTATATACTAAAATAACTTGTCTGAAGTTTTGAAATAAAAGTGAAAATGCACTTCAAATGTTTGTCACTCTTGACCTTAAGTGTGGGGTATCTAATGATTTCTGAGAAGCAAGGACTGGCCTATACTAAGTCAACAGGTGTTTCAGCATTGCTGTGATGCTCTCCTGCAATGTAGAGTTTTGCCACTAACAGCCATCACTAAATACCATTAGATGCTGGCACTTGCTGATCAAGTGTTACCAAACATATAAAGATATTAAAGGTTGTTCTGATGTTGTGAACCCAAAGCTGCAACCCCATATATAGTCAACAGCTATGTGGCTTCAATAAGCTTGGAAAAAGGGTACCCCTCTCTTGGTATGAGAAGTGTCAATCTAGCTTCAATTATCATGCAAAAGTTAAACCATCCTACAAAGAAAGGAACACTGATAATGTTCTGTGTTAGAACTCTTAAGTCCTGTAGCTGAAGATTAAGGTAGCTCTGCTCTGTGAATGTTATCAGGGATATGAAGTCATACAAGCCTGCTATAAAATATGGTCACAGATCACTTCCCTGAACATTAAGAGAAGGTGAAGCTGTAGCATTGTGCTTGTATGGCCACTGGTAAAATGCAGTCTGTGGACTCCTGAACTCATGTTCATAAGCAACATTGCTGAAGTATTCTTTCTCTGTAGGTGCTTGTATGGCTAGAGGAGCTTTTTTAGTGATCTGAAATTTGATGTGGGAGTTACCTATCCAGATGCTCTTGAAAACCAGTTCAAGAACCCTCTAGTAGCAATCCGATCTGATGTGTTGTGCTCTTCATAACAGTGCATGTTCTAAACAACTTCAGTGTGTGTTGGCTTAGACTTGGCTCTGCTACTGCTTTTTCCTTCTTATATATATATTGCTTCCTATCACTATGTAGACAACATGCTACAAAGTTGCAAAGTTACTAGCTTTCTTTAAATAAGACCATTAATCTCATTTTAAACTTCCCCTGTGTCATTTGTATGGAATTCTGGATGTGAAAGTTTGAACTGACAAAACGCTGGTGGGCTGACTGGTTTATATGTGGTATTAGTGAATCCTTGTCCTTAAGCATTCTATCTTGTGGCTGCAATAAAACAAGAATTAATTTCTCAATTTATCAGCAGAGGTGATCTGGGTGCTCACAACCAAGTGCAATCTTTTTATTTTTGGACTTTGGAACGGGAAAGAAACACATTGGTGGCACAGCTCTGGGTTGCAAGTGGGCTGTGTAAGTTTTGGTCCCTGGTTCCATGGGTAGGACTATGCGATAGATTCAACGCAGTCTTTAAGTATGAGGTGGGCAGACCAGTTATTTGAGCATCAAACTGTGCAGTATAACTTTTCAAAAAGTTTTTGATAATGCAAAAGAATCAATTCTAAAACTCCCTGTGCTTGTTGAATCACACTTAAAAGCTGAGTTACTCTTGGAAATGAGGAAAGAAGGACTCAATCTATATAAGGTTTTATTATTTAGGTTTAGATACAAAGTACGGTGTTCTTTTTCTTTTCTCAAATGTTCTTTTCTGTGAGAAGCTTCTTTCTGAAATCAAAGTAAATGTCCTGTCATATCCCTAAAAGATGATGATACAATCTGTGTCACCTGCTGTAGATTAAGGGATTAAGCTGAAGAGGGAAAAGCTGCATACTTGATGTCAAAGTAGATTCTCCTTTTCATATTTCCAAAGTGTAGTGAGAATTTTGGAGTGTTAACCTCTGAGGGTGACAGGATCTGGGATTCAGTGGACATCGACATCGGCTTCTGGGATTTCACCGAAGCTTCAGTCCTTCAAGGCTAACTAGACACCCTAGTTCTGGTATAGTATAACTGGTTCTGCTGCTGTGTGATCTGTAGTTCTGGGAGGAAGACATGTTCTGAGATTAGCTGTGCCTAAACTACAGGTATCTGGGCATGATTCTCAGCTTGTGAGTCTGCTGTGCAGATGGGCTGGTAAGAAGATGAGAAAGGAGTGCATACCCATTGCCCTGCCTGCTTTGCTACTGGGATAAAGCCCGTACGCTCTGATGCATCCTCTAGCCTGGGTGATCTAGGGACTGGGACTGCACAGCATACTGCAGGATGCAGCTGCCTCACAGCTTAGACACCGTTCATGTTTATTGCTGCTTGGCATGAGTCTTTTTGAAATGAGTGATTTGTCATGGTTCTGCACAGCAATGGGTTCAACCTTTTTAGCTCATAAACTGAATTGTCACAAGGGCAGGAAGCCACAATCAGTTTTCTGCCCTGTCCTGTCCTCTTTAGTGTAGAGCAGAAAATAGTTGAAGTGTGGTAAGTTACAAATGCAGTAAGAACTCTTCATAAAGTATTGGTTTGTTTTTAAGATCAAATTCACCATGCTGTATGGTAAACGCATTCTCAAGCACTCCATGGTAGTTTGTATAGAAGGTGTCTCAAAATCCATGCTTTGACTACACCTGACTCATCACTTAATGGTCCTGCTGTCTTGGAAAGAATGGAATGTAGGACCTATTGGACTGAGCAAATGAAAGAGTGATGGGGTGAAAACTTCGACCTCTGAAACACGAGTTTTGTGCTTGGAGTCCGCGGAGCTAGGATTTCACTCACGGTCTGTGTTCCTTGACACCAACAAACAGTGAGCCATTGATATACACTGTACATTTCCGCTTGTCATTTTAATGTGCATGCTCTTTGGTCACTCATTGCCTTATAAACAGTAAGTTTTATTTCGCTTCTATTGTCAGCTTCTTCCTGTGCACTAGGAATTCCTTACCCCTTTCTTTGGTTTGAAACACAACTGGACACCAGAATAAAACTTTAGAATCTTTTTAATTGGAGCAGTGTTTTTGCACTTATCACCCATTGTGAGCTGCACAACTCACAGATACTAAAAACTAAATAACTAAATACTAAATAACAAAACAGAAGACACGTACTAGACATCTATCTGTTTAGAATTATGTCCCAGAAAAAGCTCTGCATCAGCTCCTTGAGCAGAAAATGCTAGAAACCTTGCAGAAAGTGTATATGAATTATAGAAAACATCTCTGTGCAGGACCTCAAAGTCCCTTTGCCCCAAGGCAGATCACCCGTAGCTCAGTTGTTCCCTTAAAGTTTGTCTAACCTGTTCCTTAAAACCTCTGATGATGGAGACTCCACAGCATCCGAGGCAACTCGTTTTAGTAGAGATTATTTCTGTTCCCTGGTAAGTAGGGTACAGTGGAAGAAACTAATCCAGAAATGAAAGGATAAGTGTTAAAAGAACAGTGGAAAGTAATTTAAATTCAATATATTTTTATTCTTTGTAAATACAATGAGTACAACTTTTTAACTTCACAAATCAGTTAATCCACTTTGTACAGGAAAAGTTTTACTCATTCTATGATAGTCCAAGTGCTGATTTTTCTCAGTGCTAGTTTCTAATAACAAATCAAATTTTGAAAAGTACAGCAGCTATCTTTAAATGTTTTTTCTACACGTTTCATACATCAAATAAGCAGCTTATAATGTTTTTGTGTGTGAGAGGGTGTAGGCGAACAAGGCTTCAAAATTAGAACCTGGAGTTTTCTAAAAAGGCATTGGAGACTTTTGGAAATTGTTAGCATCGTATCAGTCAACCACCTTTATTTCTTTGAAAGAAAATTCCTTCCGTTGATTTCTTTAGAGTCATTTCACTTCTCTGCACATCTCATTGACAAAGAGTTTGGCCACCGTTGCCTTTGGTTTCAGCTCTATGCCAACGGGACAGCCAGCAGGTCACTGAAGCGGTCATCTCCATTGGATTTGGTTTTGCTGTTTGAGTCTTCCTTTCTTGACTTGTACCTTTTTCGGGGCGTGTTTGGGTGGGTGCTTGTGTGTTTAAGAAGGAGGGAGGATCAGGGAGGAGGTGTATAAAGCTCTTCTGTCTTGAAATGTTAACCAAACAAATTCTGGTGACACCTGCATCAAAGATCACCAGTTCATTTTGCAGGAAGAATGGAACTGCCGTCATAAGCTACTTTTTAATCAGTTCTGAAGGCCACTTCATGATGTATTAGAGCAGAATCAATGTTTTGGTAACCTGGTCTTAAATGTTGCCTACCGTATTAAAACATTTTACCAACATAGGCTACTTTTAAAACAGTTCTGAAGGCCACCACATCTCATGTTACAAGAGAAGCCAAGTTTGGTCACCCAGTTCCCAATACCAAACAAACTAAAGTACCTTCTTTCACATTTTGTCTCAGACCTGCCAGTTAAGTGGGAGAATAGCGGAGTCTTTGTTAACTATGACTGGCATCTGAATTGCCTCCATCCTGTAGTAACAGGAAAAGCAGCCAAATTCCAACCACTTTCACTTTTTCTGTAGAACAAAGCATTCTCTCCATGATCTAAATCGCTCTGTTCAGAGCAGCAGAATCATATCTACTGGGGTATTTTTTGTCAATGAGTTTAAAGGCTAAACATTCCCAGGCTTATGCTTCCTGTAGATTTTGTTAGTTGAGGCTTATTCTCCATAGATAAAAGTTCTTCTCAAACTGTCCATCCTGATTGTTTATTTTAAGGTAATTTATATGTCACTGGATTTGTACATATCTGAAAGCAGTCTTGTAATTGGTACATTCCCAATGGTCTTTTTGAAAAACACTTCTTCTATTGTAGATGGACTAATCGAACGTAAAGCTGGTAAAAGCAATAGAAGTTTTCCAAAACGACAAGGTTGTGTGGGGTACCTGGGAAACAGAGAGAGGAAAAAAGTGTTATTGAAGTTTCTAGACATGTTTCCAAAGAAAATCTTTTCCTTTGTAGAGAAACCACTATTCAGCAAATTATACAGATGGGCGCTACCGGTGCTAAAACCCTGTTTTGTACTGACATGAGCAAGAAGGTTGACCCCAAGGAAAACTCTCTTAGTGGAGGTTAGCAGAATATAGACCAAGGTCTCTGAGTTTTGATTAGCTCCTTTGTTTATTCCCTCAGAGCAGTAGCAATACAGAGACAGGATCTGCTCTGGTTTGTCTCTCAGACAACAACTATGTTCTTGATGCAGTTCAGGGAAGAGCTTGACCTATAATAAATACCCTGTCATTTAAAGTGCAATTTAAACCTAGCTGGATTGTCATGGTAATCATTTTGCCTCCTTCTGGTTGCCTTACACATTTAATAACAATTGACATTTGGAAAGAAAATTTTTGATTAAAGAAGCTGTGTTTTGTCCCCAGGTAATGTATTTGCATAATAAGATATTTTCCGTCCTTTCTCCCAGCTTTTGAAGCCAACACAACATGGGATATGCATTCTAGTTGTGCTTACACTGACTTTACATCAGTGTGATTCTCAAGCCCCTCTGCATTGCAGTGGTCTCCCTAAAAGAAGGAGTAGGCCCATGGAGAAGCATTCTGCTCCCCCGGGCTGCCCTCCCTTGCATCCTACTGAGAGCGACTCCACTGAGATCAAGAGGCTGATACTACTGCAACACTGACAGGAAGGTAAATTCCAGCCTGAGGATGAAACACGAGCTGAAAGCCTTATCCCATTGGAGTCACTGACAGTTCTGTTAGCAGAGCCAGGATTTCTCCCTTTCTAGAAAAGCTGCAGAAGCTTTGATACCCTGAACTGGGAGGACGAGGGTGTTAGACTTTGTTCACACAGCTAGGTTTTACTCAGAATATAGGCAGCCTTGCACTGCATTTGTTTCTTTGAAAAAGGTTATCTTTTACAGAAGATACTCTTTAGCCCAGTAGCTAAATATTTCCAGCAATGCAGAAATGGGATGGAAAAGTTGCCATGCCTGGAATGAAAACCATGGCTAGGTAAAAACATCTTTCCCTGACTTTGCTCTCCAACATCCCTGGCTCTCTCAGAGTCTCCAGGGAGCAATCTTCATGGGAAAGGCCTTCCATGAGAACAGGAACAGGTTGCTATGCAGAGCTTATTCTTTCTGCTCTGAACTAGCCATATCTGGATGGTATTTGTCTTTTTGCTCCCATCCCCAGGGCAGGCTGTTGCCTTTAGACCAAACAGAAGTGCTTCAAAGACTGTTGCCACTCAATCTCTGATATGGAGTTGACTTCTGCTAGAGCTATTATTAGAGCAGATCAAAGTTTCAGAAGGAAAAGATAGCAAAAAAAGTGCCTCTTCACCATTCCATCTGCCACCGTGCTAGTCTCGTGGACCTCCACTGCAGCTAATGGACTGAGACATGGGCTTTGCAAGACCTGTCACAGCTCTCCCCAGAAGCCCTAAGCCAGCCCGAGCAGCTGGTGCAGAAGATGTTAGGTGCACTCTTCTGGCTTCTGCTCTGTCCCCCGCTCCAAAGTGGTCCACAGCAGGAGGCTGCTAAATCTGTTCGCAGCCAGCTGTTACAGAGTGTGGGTCTGCGTTTTGCATTGTACATTTCACCCACTCCTGGGTTTACCCCTGTACACTTCATGGGATTCCAGCTACAGCTTTTACAGCAGGTTTTAAGATTTCTGTCCCCTGTGGGACTTATACTGGATGAAACAGGTAATCTTTTCTTCCCAAAACAATGACTTTCATCACTCTGCTCTGGCACCAAAATGGGATTCAGAAGTTCTGTTTTTTTCAGTTCAACCCGAACACAGACTCGGGGTAGCATCACAGAAGAGCCGTTTAGCTTCCTCGTGTCTCGATTTCTGTGTCTACAAAATGGGGGAAATGACATGGGGAAATGTATTGGAGATCTTGGGTGAAAAGCACACTGCTGTGGGGTATGATGTTGAGTGTCACTATTAGCATTACTTAGCAGAACGAAATGTAGAGAAAATCTAGCCTTCTGAAATGCAAAATGCTCCACAGCAGTATCACTTCCCAGAGGAAGATCTCTCCTCTTACCATTTTCCATTTGTCTGAATAAATCCCGTCTTCCTCATTTCATCGGGAAATGCCAAATCCCAGCAGGCTGGCAGTCAATTTATACTTGCTGTAAAAGCCCGGTCCCCACGGCAATCAGTGGAAATGTCACCTTTGCTACAGCGAGGGCGGGATTTCACCCCTGCACCTGCAGGAAGGACTCAAAGGAGACGCTGCTCACCTGGTGTGAATGTAGCTGTTCAGAGTAAGCTGGGCTTCGTCTTGAAGGGCGGCTATCGCGGCAGCGTTTCGGAAGCTCCTCAGCTCAGAGCCACTGTGTGTCGGCACTGGAAAGCAGATCGGTTACTAGTTCAGCGTGGGTCAAAACAGTTCAGCGGATGCTATCCATGGAAATTAAGCACTCCCATTAGTTCCCCAGCACTCTATTGTCAGCCTTTCAAAATACGGCACTGACTATTGGAATTTGATACCAGGAAACCTGTTGGATGATACAATGCTACATCTGGTTTAAAACCTCATTTTTGCTTTAAAGTAGCAACCTCAAAGCTATCAGGCCAGACAAGCAAGGGGTTATTTCTGCTTACCAGCTTTAAAAGTGACAATGCATTTGAGACAGGCAAATTCAGTAGCATCTAGCCGGAGTTGTCTAAATCTAGCCACAACCTCCTGTAAAGCCTGTATTTCTGAAATAATTTTATTCAGCTTCTGAGAATCTGTATTGTCACCGTTCATGCCTAAAACAGAAACATAAAATAAATAATATTAAAGGCATTTGCTTTATTTTATATTGATTTCTGACAAAATCCTGTGTATCAATATCCATTCTATTGTCACACTTGTCTATCTTGTTCCATGTAAACTGACTATATTGTATGAAAGTTAATATAAAATCTTCTCTTGGATGATAACAAACACAGTAATTTGCATTTAAATGACAATGCAAGCAGTCATGAATACAACAAAACAACATTATTTGCATTTAAATATAGATTTATAAATGACAGGTATGCTCCATTGTTCAGTAGGAATTTGTTATTCTTTACATGTTGTTCTTTTTTCAGTAATGTATTTTTATGGTAATTTTTGTAACAAAGTCATTAAATTGTGCAATTCTTACCAGATACAGCCAGTAGAGTGTTAGCATCAACTGGAATGGCCCATTGTGCTATTCCTAGAACAAACAGTTCTCTCCAAGCATCTTCCAAAAGCATCAGCTGTCATACAATAGATGTACAATATAACATAGTGTATAATTTATAGATTTATAAACAATTTAAATATGTAAATTTCTGTTATTTTAAAAACTACTTTAAATGCTTGTCATGGTATTTTCCCCGCAGAATTTATTAGCTCTTCTCTTAGCTTTTTGAGAAGGTGTCTAGAAATAAGTCTATGCATTGTAGAAAAGCACTTGGTGTTGGCTCCCTGTGCACCGTGTTGTAGACCAAAAGGGAGCAGAACGAGAAAGGAGAGCGAGAACTCCTGCCCCAGAGAGCTCACACACAACATGAGCGCTTGCCTGTGTTTTTCAGCACGACTCCTAACAGCACGGGCTCTCCTCTCCGTGCCACGTAGGGCTGTCCTAGGACAAGTCGGAAGGGTGCTTTCCTATTGCTCTCTAGGGATTACCCTCCTTTCCCTCGTGGAGGCAGGATTTGTGAAGAAAAGCCTGGGCATCATCCTGGGATTGCATCACTGGGTAGGGAGCACTGTTTTAGATCACATATGTATGTTTAACCCCTTCCTTACTAAGGAAGTCTTTAGCTCTTTCAAGCATAGCATCTGCACACACATACAGTTTCTCAGTGCCACCTATTTTCCTGTTTTTTGCTTAAAATCACTGGCAGTAAAAGCTGTTTCCTTTCAGAGAACCTGAGAACCAGGGCTCGGGAAGCCATTGACTGAAAGGCAAGGGAGGAGGGACTTGAATATAGCCATGTGCCTCGGGTTTTCAGCTTTTCCTAACAGCACAAATCACAGCACAAAGTGCAGTCACCCCGATAGCGGGCTCTGAACTTAGCATCCGAGCAGCTAAGCTGACAGCATTGCTAGTTCTCTGCATTTTTTGTGCATCGTCTGGCTTTATGGGGGACGTGCTTTTCTCCGTTTGGAGGCAATGCCGTCGATTTCCGTGGAGAGGCACTGGTGCATCTGAGGAGATGTGACTCCTGATAACGCAGATGGCAAAGCCAGAACAGAAATACTTAGTCTTGAGAGCATCTATGGATTGTTGGCCCAGACTAACTGTCAGGAGGGGTTTGGAGGGCCCCAGTTCAGCTGAAATTCATTAGTTCCCTGGCCCAGCCTAAAGGATACGCTGTGGTGCATACAAATTGCTGGGACCTCATGTCTCTCAGTAGGGTGGGAGAGATTTGGAGGGATGAGAATTGCAGTGGACTCACGAGGGGGCATCTGATGGCTCCATGCAGTGAAAACAGATTGCACAGAACACAAGGCAAAAAAAGCAAACCATATTAATAGTTCTATGGTCCCTGAAAGTATCAGCAGCTTCTCATCTTAGAAAGATAGAAAGGAGGGTATGTTAAGTCTAGAAAGATTCTGAAAAAGGAAGAACAGACTAAAAAAAATACATCATACCAAATGAATTATTATTTCCTTGGAATCAGATATATGAAAGTTATGGATGATACAGAAAACATGCACTGCAAATGAATCCTTTATCTACGTGCTAACACGTAACAGTATTAAGGGTTTTAAACCTCCCTGTTCTGATCAAAATGGGAAGAAGAGCTCTCAGAGTTTCATCACTACAGGCTTATGCCCATTTTGTGCCTTTTTGTGCTATGTGCTTTGCAGAACTTCTACATAACTTGGCTGAGGAAATTGTGACAGAAAAGTATTTCTGTCTCTGTTTACATATAATTACTGTTTGAAATAATTTAATTGGATTTTACAATACTAGAAGCTGCCCAGATTTTTGTATGAAATGTGGGGGGAGTCTAGGCACAGCATCAATCTCAGCTCTAGTCTGAGAGCAGCTGAACCTGCCTGTAAGCCTTCTAAATGCTGCAGCCTGCCTGCCCCCGCCCCTCCTCCAGATAATCCTGATGGATATACAGGTTTCTGTATGACATAGGAAATGATTTGCCAGCCTTTCATTTGCTTTTGTAAAACTTTTTTTGTCATTCATTCATGCAGATACAATGGTAGTGAATGGTGGTTCCTGGAAGATATCAATTTCATATGTTCTTTCTCCCTAAGCATTTAAAGTCAGAGGACTTTAGAAATAAGAGACTATTCCAATAGCTGAAGCTTTCTTCATGCCTATGCATAAGTCTGTAAAACCACCAATTAAAATAATTCATGCTGAAGTCATACTCAGCCCTCCTTCTTCAAAGCAACAAGAAATACCAGGCTTTCTGAAGGGCTGTTTTTTGCTTCTACATCAATACCATCCTGTTAGCGTGACCTTCTATCGGTGACTTGCATTGGGCCAACCTGTCTTAGGGACAAGCTGGGCAGGTGTGTGGGCCAGCAAACTTAAAGCATGGCATTTTTGTTGTGTGGCTTCCCACCGACAGCGTGATTAGCTCTGCAGAGCTAGGAAAGGGGCAGCACCCTCCGTGTCCCAGGGGAGTGACACAGCCATCCTCAAGCTTGTGTTTTGTCAGCAAATTGGCTTCTACTTATTTCCTTGCCTTCAAGATGGAACTGTTACAGAGTCCTGGAATCACAATGTTCTTGCCTTTTCAGAAGAGCATGAAACAAAAGCAAAATCCAGGAAAAGGTTTTAGACTCTACTCAAGCAGATGTCAGGGATACAAAAAGAGAAATTCAGGCATTTACAGCTGGGCCATTGTCAAATTAAATAGTGCGATGGCACTATTATAAAAATCAACTGTCTGATTATTCATGAAATAAGGTGATTAAAATCAGAGTTATTTCTTCTCCAGCTCTCCTGAATGCAACAGGGGAATCATGTGGAAAAAGGCCCATGTCAAAGCTTTAGAGCCGAGCAGCGCTGAGTTTTGAGGAAGCTGTCTCGCAATGAGGTACAGCAAGTAAAGATGATGTTAAGGAAAGGCTGGGATTTTAACACGTAATTCACCAGTGTTAGCCCCTGGAAGTGAACCAGGCAGTGGGTTACTTAAAGATAACAGGCACGCTCTGGTATCTGTGGCAGATAAGCAGGCCTTGCTGTTTGAGGTGTGTTTGGTCACGTGCAGTGGAGACTTCCCCGCTCCCAAAACCTGCTGCCCTCTCCTCCCACACAAGCAGAGGTGACCTTCTGGGAAATGCATCCGTGTTATGCCAAATGAAACCTTCACCTTAGGAGCTTTCTGTGCACATCATTGGTTGCTGTGGACACTGCTGGCCTAGAGATGGACCCAGCCCCTTCCTGTGCCCTGAGGCTCTACTGAAGCAGCATGCTTGCTGCTGCTTCTTGATGCTGGGGCCTGTTTCTTCAGCTGCTTCGTGTGGCAGATCCGATGCTCCGTAGGAGTGACAGCAGCAGAAGACAACAGCAGAAAACAGCATGCTGCGCTGGGACTGCTGCCTTCCTAAAGGTGGTTGCTTGAGGCCTGCGAGAGCCCCTGGGCCCTACCCCACCCCTCCACTCACGCACCCAATCCATAACAGCATCGCAGCTGGAGCTGAGCGGAGTCTAATTTGTCCCCGTTTGTCTACTTTAATGACAGGGATTTTAAAATGTGGGTCTGGTGCTAGAAAAGAGACTTTTCAATATACCTTAGCTTTACAACACGTTGTCATGATTTACCCCTAGGTAGAAAACACTATTGGTTTACCTAAGGAGCTCTTTCCTTCAGTTCAAAATCTGTATTTGCATATGAACTGCAACAAGCGCCCATGGAACGTAACTAGTTCCTCTGATGACTGGTATATGTAACATCTAAGGCACAACATTTCTGGTTACCATTTTGTGAAATTAGCTCAATCATATCAAAGTATTAGATACCTTTTATGATTGGAGTTTTGCGTAGATTTCCCCCTTCCATTTTATAATTATCTGATTACTTTTTAAAAATTAATGCATTATACAAAGCACACAGAGTCCTCATCAAGAATCAAGTCATTAAGAAATTGCTTCAGCTCATATGGTTCACATGTGATTTACTTGAGGCAAAGGCAAATTGTCATAGAGGAAAACAAGACAAATTAGGGAAGATTTTAGTTAATGGTGAAAAATATTGGGGGCTGGCCAAATTCTGCTTCCACTGTATTGGAGTAATTGTAATGTAAGTTCACTGAAACCAACGTGAACAAGAAAAAATTGTTGGCTGTGTGAATAATTATGGAGGAGAGGAGAGGAGAGGAGAGGAGAGGAGAGGAGGAGGAAATCACCTCACTCATATCCTGGGCTGTATGCTTAACTAAGCACACCTCATTCCAAAAGAGCAAAATAAGATGCTGTCCCTCATTTTATGGAAGAAAAAGTTGACCCACAAGTAATTTCTAAATTACTGCCTGTTTTTTTTTAGAGACAGACTAAAGCTCTGCCCTGAACTTCAGAGCTGTTTAGGTCCATGACAGATATAAAGGTCTGGGTCTGAAGGTTCAGGACCCAATCTGAGCTCTGAGCCTTCTTTATCAGGCAGGCCAGACTGATGCCACTCCATCTGCTGGTGCCTTACCTGGTCTTGTAAGGACAAGGTGGAGAAGGCTGGAACACTCTTGGCCCACTTGATGCTCATGAACAGAAGTCTGGCTGCTGACTCGCAGACGGATTCAGTGGCCACTTCGTAGAGGTACATGGGGGTACCATTGACTTCGTGTGGGTACTAATGTCAAAAAGAAAATAAAGCAACTTAATACAATGTCACTGAGGCAGTCTGATCATCCTCTCCCATCCAGCTGCCATTCAGTGAATCGCGCTCATGCCCAATACACAGCGTGCACTCTCTTGTTCTGCAACCAGATGGCATTGCTCTCAGCGGGCCCACTCCAAGCCACCCTGTGCTGCTCGTCTGTGTGGATGGGCTGCACTACAGGAACAGTTCACCAGAGGATGTTGAAGGGAGAACAAAATTACTACATCGGGGAAAAAAATGTTAAATGTGGTGTCATACTTTACTCTGTTACACGGTGGTACACCTCTGGTAGAACAGTTACGAGAATACAAGTTTGATTAAGAATTTGTATTTTGAAATGTGTGCTTCAGAGGCTGCTTTAGCACTCCAGCCTTGCACAGCAGAGCAGTAAGCACGCACTTAGCCTTGCCCTTTGTCTAGCTCCCTGACTGCAACAGGCTGTAAGCAGATGCATAGAGCTAACCATATCTACCTACAGCGTGTGCAGGACTGGAACGGAGTCACATTTTCAAGCATGTACTATGTTTTCTTGCTAAATAATTTATGATTCAGCATTTTCTAAAATTATAATATAAAACTATATGTGATGATCACGTTCATGATGCCAAGCTACCAACTCTCTCAAGCTACCAACTCTGGAAATGCAGAGCTATTTAAGTGGTCTCCTGTCGAATTTTCTAGGTGCTGTAAATATGCAAAATGCCATTGCAAATGGATTAACAAAGAAGATTACCTTACGGCTAATTCCTGTGCAGTTGAGGCCATGGCAGTACTTCCACCGGGCTGCTTAGGAAATGTCACAGCCAAGAAGCACAGAGCCAGCTTAGACATGCTCGTCTGTGTGGGCAGCTGCACGCTTCGGTCAATACGGATAGTACTTTCTGGACTACACCACTATGGAGGTGGGCATTTTGCTGAGGGAAACTCAGTGACTGCAGCTCATCCTCATGAAATAAGGTTTAAAACTGGCTTGTGGATAGGCTGCAGGCAGGAGGAGCAGGTGATCAGCTGGTCCTTCGGCACCCTCCTTCTTGCACGGGACCTCTCACCCCTTGCACCTCGCGCCTCCAGGGCACTTAGGGACATAACAGCGGAATCCCCACCACAACCCGCAGCACCTCACTCTTTGCCATGCCCACCCCGGGGGGCAGCAGGAAGGATCCGGCAGGCCGTGGGCACCCCAGCAGTGGGGTCTGCGGTACCACCGGGGCCTGGTGCGGCAGCTAACCTTTGGGGTGGGCTGTGCCAGGCCCACCAGGGCCTGCCTCTCGGGGGTGCTGGCGACGGCAGCCAGCTCCAGGCCATGGGGTTCCAGCTGGGAGACGGCGGTGAAGAAGGCGGGCGCCGGCAGGGCGGCGGCGGGGAAGTGCGGGGCGCCGCCGCTCTCCTCCTTGTGCCCGCGGAAGTAGAGGGCCACCTGCTTCCGGATCGTCGACGTCCGGGGACCCCGCTCGTGCTGCACGGCTGCGGGACACCGAGGAGAGGCGGTGACCCCCCAGTGCCGGGGCCCAGCGGGGCTCCCCTCCTCCCCTCGCGCTTCCCACCGCCGGCCCCCACCC